>LBNU01021502.1:127312-138810 GCA_014162995.1 Artemisia annua | reverse complement strand
GGACATATTACTAGCGTAACTAGGCTGAGTGTTTCAAAATTCATTGAACCTCGGGTGAATGTAGCCTGATCACCTACATTCAACCAGGGACAGTTGGACATGGCCTGATCAACTATGTCCAGCTCAGAGGTAAATTTTGCGATACTGAGGGTAGTTACAACAACATTATGTTCGGGTTAGAGTTGCCTTTAGGAGTGATAAGTTGTGTGCACACACAAGCATTGAACTCAACACCTAAGCCTGCATTTGCACTCGACACATTGGCATCGCAACATCTCATGAATCGTAATGCTTCTAACACCACTAAACGTCCTCGTTTATGTGGAATTCCTGTTGTCGCTATCGAGCGTAGTTCGCCTTGGGTCGGCTAGACCTGATCGGCATCATTTGAATCCGAGTTGCTTATTGTCATAAGCCTCGTCGATTTTATTGAAACTATTGATTTTGGTTATGTTTGAATTTGATTTTGGTTACGTATGGATTCGATTTTGAGTTTCATAATTGAATTGATTTCCGGTTACGTCCTGAGTGGACTTTTGATATTTTGAAATTTATTCCGGATACGTTGGATTTAAATTTTGATACGTTTGGATCTGATTTTGGTTTTTAACTAATTTCCATCTATGTCTTGATATGACTTTCGGATATTGATGGAATTGGTCTTGAGTATGTTCGGATTTTGAATTTGGATTGTTGAAATCTGTGATCTTCGATCTCGTTTCGAATTTGGATTTGGAAAGTAGCCTCGTTTCATTCTGCGATCTAGTCACAGCCCCCTCTACTTTAAGCTCGTGCTCGGAACCGTATGATGAATATTGAATTTTAGCCGTAGGTACCTATTCGTTGTTTTGAGCAATTCTGGAATTGAGCCAAATCATCGACGACGTTAGATTCTTATTTCTTAACAACTTGATACACGGCCGGATCTCGTGACAGTTCTTGTTTGATGAGTTGCGAGATTAAGCTAAAATCAAGTTGTTACTAGGTTTAAGGTTTTGGTGATTTTGCTCGAGGATGGGAAAGTTTATTCCATCGAAGTAGGCTACCCAAGTGATGATTTTCTTAACCAAGGATGTTTATTTTCTTAATCGATGACATTCACTTCCTTAATCGATGATGTTCGTTATCTTAATCGACGTTATTCATTTCTTAGTTGGGGATGTTCATTTTTCTCAATCGATGTTGTTTTAGCGACGATGTTCAATTGAGGTTGTACTTTCCACCTCTAACGTACGTATCGTGCCGAGTCAATCGACTCTAACCGATTGCTAGTAGCAATCGACATCCTATTACCGAGTTGTACTTTGAACTTGTTAAATCTCCCAATCAGAAAGGATTTCGTGCGTAAGAGAATTCTTGAGATTTTGAGAGGTAGCTTGAATCACGACCCTTGGGACAACCACCTATTCCTTCTCTCGTCCCACGGAAATACCCTTTATCTTTGCTCCTCTCTTATTGGATAGTGAAACTGCTTTGAAAATAATTTACAAAATGTTGCCATATTACAAGATGTTTTACTACTATTTCGTAAAAATCAAAATTTCGATTTTACCACTACTTGATAAAGGATAATTGTTTTTCTTGTTATCTTACAAACTGTTTTATGAAATTGTCTCACAAGACGATTTTATAAAATATATTTATCATGCTATGGATCTAAATGCAACCTTGCTACTATCCTAAATATCGAAGTTTTGATCTAACTACCATTTTATAAAAGGTGAAATGTGTTAGCATCGTAATTTTATATTATGAAGTGTCGGTCATTATATTCTTGAATTGTGTAATAGGTTGCGTAAGAAAGTATTTCTAAGTTGTTTGTTCAAGTTTATTAGAAAGATAGAACTTCAAGGGCTAAACTTGTATAAGCATGAAAGCTAACATGCCTAGCTCTATATTAAGAATTGTAAACCTCACTTTGAGGTTTGGTTGATCATTTGGTAATAACATAGCTTATATTTCACACACATGATCCTCCCATATCTCTCTCTCTACATCTCTCTTTCTCTCTCTAGATTTAGGTGAAGAAGGTCGTGATTTAGGTTGTATACGGGTTCCTACAAGTGGTATCAATCGCCAAGGGATAGATTTAGGTTGTTTTAGATTTACTTTTGTATTGGTTTGGGTCGTTAGGCTATTATTAGGGTCGTTTGGTTTCATACTCAACAAGAAAGGTTCGTTTGGTTTGAGGTTAAAGGTTTTTTGGTGTTTAGAATCATTAATACTCGTTAAGGATCAAAGATTATACGTTTTGCTTTCAAAAAATTCGAACAGTACTATTTTTTTAGGGTTTAGCGAGTATGGAGATGAGGGTTTAGCGAGTATGAGATTTGGTTCAGATATTTTGCGAGTATCATATGTTGTTTAGCGAGTATGGGATTTCAGTGAAGAAGGATTGCGAGTATCGAATTCTCTTTAGCGAGTATCATACTTTTGGTTAGCGAGTATCACACAAAATAGCGAGTATGCTATGAGGTGATTGCGAGTATCAACTAAGCAATCTTTTCTAGCGAGCTAGTATCATTTCCCAAACTCTGCGAGTATCACACTTTGTTAGCGAGTATCAATAACATTCGCGAGTATCACATCTAGCGAGTATCAAACCACTTAGCGTGTATCACAATACTATAGCGAGTATGAAAGGTTCTTTTTGCGAGTAAGGGATTGGATTTTGCGAGTAGACTTGAAACCTTAATAGCGAGTAAGAAAATAAAACCAAATCTTAGTGAGTTTTTTGGCGGGAAAATTTGAGTAAAATTTATTTTTTACAGGAGATTAAACGTTCAATTTCTACGCGAGATTTAAATTTTGGTATAACGTTGAAAATTTTGACCAAAAATTCACTTTTTTAGGCCAAAATTCAAATTTTTTCGGTAAAATTTGGCGTCAAAATTTTTAAAACTCAAATTTTTCGTGCAACCTTAGAATTGCATTCCATAGTGTTTTTCAAATTTTGGGTAAGAAAATTTTAAAATTAGATTTTTTGAGGGAAAATTCAAACTCACTAAGAACAACCATATACGCCTTTAAAGTTTCATGAAACCTAATCTACAACAGCAACCTAAGTTCATCCTAAAGATCCAACAACAACTTTTCACGACACGTCACTTTGAATCAAATCATAATGGCATCTCAACAAGATATTCATGCTGCCGGTGCTGAGAACCGTCCTCCTATGCTTGAAAAAGGTGGTTATCTTCCATGGACAAGCCGTATGCTTCGCTACATCAAAACCAAACAAGATCTTGGTAACCTCATGATCAAATCCATTCAAAATGGCCCATTTCAGCCAAAAGAAATCCTTGATCCGGGTAATCCAGATGGAACACCTCCTACTCAACCATTCTTTCGTCTCCAAAAAGAAGAAGATTACACAGCTGCAGACTGGAAGCAGATTGAAGCAGATGATATGGCAATGCATCTCATTCAACTTGGTTTACCTCGTGAGATCTTTGCTGCAGTCGACAGTTGTGAAACAGCTTATGCTATGTGGGAACGAGTTAGAAGACTTTGTCATGGAACGGAAATTGGACAACAAGATGTTGAGAACAAGCTTCTAACAGAATGGGAAAACTTCACATCCACAGCAGGTGAACAGATTGAATCATACTACACCAGGTTTTGTACCTTGATGAATGAGCTGATTAGAAACAAGTTGGAACCACGACAAATTGTGACAAACATCAAGTTCATCAACAATCTACCAGAAGAATGGGGTCGATATGTCACAATTGTCAACCAAACAAAGAATCTTCATCAGGTGGATTATGATCAACTCTATGACTTTTTGAAGCAAAACCAAGTTGAGGCAAATGAAGTTAGGAAGGAACAGGTGGCTAAGAATCATGATCCTCTTGCACTCATTGCTACAACACCAACACCTCTACCAGTGAACACACAACAAGCATCATCATCTTCCACTCACAACTATGTGCAACAACCATACGTTTCACAACCAACACCTATCTATCAACAATCACTCTACCCACAACAACACGAAGTCATTCCAAAACAACTACCAGATCAACAATTCCAAGAACCCGAATTCACTGATAATGATGAGAATCTTGCTGCAATAACTCAAGCATTTGCTCTTCTGACTAAGGCATTCCAAGGACGCTATTCAACTTCAACTAACAACAACCAACGAATTTCATCGAACACTCGTAACAAGCAGATTGCTCAACCGAGGTTCAACATGGGCAATACGGGCCAAATGGTTGGTGTTATGGGGAATCAGCAAGGATATGCTAAGGGCTTTAACATGGGGAATCAGAATCAAATGGGTCAGTATGCAGGAAATAGGATGGGTCAAAGGAACTAGATGGGTCAGTTTGTTGGGAATCAGCGGGGTCAGTATGTTGGTAATCAGGCTATGGGTAATCAGGTTGGAAATGTTGCAGCTCAGGTTGGAGGGAACAATGGGAATATGAACGTGAATCAGGGAAATTTGGTTAAGTGTTTTAATTGTCAGGGTGTCGGTCACATGGCAAGGAACTGTCCTTCTAGGGTGGATAAGAAAAATCCTGAGTACTTGCAGAAAGCATTGATGTTGGCTCAGAAGCAGCAAGCAGGATTTCAGTTGAATGCTGAGGAGATTGACTACATGGCACTCATGGATGATATGGAAGATTGTGAAGATATTGATGCGAACTGCATATTCATGGCGAATCTCCAGGAGGCTAAGTATGACACAGATTCTGAGACACCGCCGGTTTTTGATGCTAATGTGATATCTGAGGTACCATTAAACAATTCTTTCAACAATAATGATATGTTTAATATGTCCCCTCATGAGGAACAGCATTCTGAGACACAAGTATACGATTATGATACATACCAGGAAATGCCGAATAATAGCAATATTGATTCGTCAAATCCCGATATGAATCATAATGGAGGCTTTGTTTCACAGCATGCTGAGAATGATGAGGAAACACGTGCTTTATTTGAATCATTGTTGAATAATTGTCAAATTGAGATTGAGAATGTGAAAAAGGTCAATCGCGAAGCTAAGGCCGCGAATGCTAAATTGACCGCTGAGCTTGCGAGATACAAGGAAAAAGAAAAAGCTTTTCAATTTCATACACAAAGATTGTCTGAATTAGAAACTGGTTATCAAAATTCTGTTTCAAGGGAAAAACATTTGCAAATAAAATATGATACACTTGATGTTAATTTACAAAAGCAAATTAGATCCCTAAATGCGGAAATTTCTGATTTACAAAACCAACTTTCTAAACATAAAACAGCTTATACCAATCTTCAAAAAGAACGGGATGAGTTGAAAAAGGAATTTGCAAAGAAAGAAGATAAGCTTTTAGAAGAAATCAAAGAGTCAGAAAATAAGATTGCAAAACTTGAAGATTTGTTGGTTAAAACGGGTCATTCATCACAATCTCATAAAATGATTGCAAATCAGACAGATCCGATTTACCACACAAAATATAAAATGGCTCTTGGTCAAACACCTTGTAATCTCAAGAAAGCTCGGCAAGAACAGAATGTGATTTATAATGGAAATGTGCTTTTAGAGAAACATGATCCTCCTTATGTGCGTGATTATGATGACACAATAGCTCATGCGGAAGAGAGTCACAATAAAATGAAGCAAAAGAATCCAGATTTAAAACCTATTGATTACAACAAATGGAACGAAATTAATGGAATCACTTTTGTCCCTCAAAAACAAACACCAAATGTTTCAAAACTATCGATTTTCAAGAAAATGCTTTCAAAACCACAAGTTGTCTCTAAAAATCTTTCAAAAATGGAACAAATGTCGTCAGACAATCCTTTTAACACAAGTGAAACTAGAGGCATACTTGATGATGTGAAAAAGAGAATCAAAGTTCTTCAAAGCATTGTTGATTCCAAAACCACAATTGGTATTGAAAATTGGCATTCGAGTTTTCATAAAGAAATGAAAAAGGTGTTTCAAACAGAAATTACAATCCCACTGTATAACATCAGTGCGAGAGTAATTCATCTTGAAAATGCTTTGTTAAAAGAAACAACCGACTTTGTCAAGGACCACAAATCCCTGGTAAAGGAAGTTAATGAAACTCGTGAACACATGAAACTTTTGGATAGATTAAATGACTCTCTCTTCGAAGCTGTTTTGTCTACTGATGTGATGTCTATTGTGTTGCAAACATATTCTGTTGAGGATGATGAGAGACTTCGAGCTGAGACCTCCGCACTTGTTTCAAAATATGAAAATGCTCTTATTAAACTTGAAAAAGAAAACGTGTCATATTTTAAACAACTTGATCGAAAAAAGGAAGAATGCAAGTATGACAAATTGTCGTATGAGCGTGATTTCAAGAAGTTGCAAGAGCAAAATGATCTTTTGAAGTCTCAGCTTGAAAGTTTAAAAGGAAAGGGTGTGGAAACTAAGCTTGAAAAACCAAAGACTTCTGAGAAACCAAATGCTTTTAATCCGGTTGTAAAACCAAAAATGTCAATTTCTCGGTTTGCTCCAAAAGTCGATGTGAACAAAGATTTATCTAAAACAGTCACTCCATCACCTTTGCCTAAAAATGTTGAAACAGAAAAGAATGTTATGAAAAACAAAGCTGTTGTCGATAAACCAAAAGTGTTAGCACCTGGCCTTTTTAGGATTAGTCCCACTACTGCGTGTGCCTCAACAACTAGGACTAATGAACAATGCACAAAGGATAATTCTACTAAGCCTAAGGATGCTAAAAGTGACCACAAAATAAATTCTAATGAGTGTAACTTACCTTCTACAGGAGTAGCAAGCACCTCTAGGAGCAGCAGACTAAAGCCTAGAAGCAATACAAGGAACAATAGAGTCTCGCCTGTTTCTAAGAGTAGTTGCAAGAATAAAGTTGAAGAAGTAGAAGAACACCATAGGAATTTATCGCTTTGTAATAAGAGACATATTTCATCTGAATGTAATGTCGAGCGTACTGTTTCAAATGCATGTAATGACTCTGTTGGTTTACAATGCAAAAAGTCTTTAATTAATGATGTTCATGATGAATGTCTTTCTGCGAATGAGAATGTGATGCCTAAACAGAAAGATGTTCCAAAAGGACCTAGTGTTAAATCTAGATAAGTGGCCAATCTAATTAAAAAATTTAGGAACACCACTAATATTTACACGCCTAGGGATTACCTTAATTATTGTGCATGGATTCCAACGGGTAGAGAATTCATAATTCAGGATGGTACACTAGAAATAGTTCAAGCTAAACAAGTTGCACCCGTCTCTGAATGTGATTTTGCTTGTACCTCTAACCCCATGGAACCTAATTCCACAAGGTTTCCAAATACGAACTCTTCTGTTATTGGCAGGTTGTCGAAATTTGTCTTTGGATCGTCGACTCGGGTTGCTCCAAGCACATGACCGGGAACTTAAAGCTGCTGATCAACTTTGTATGGAAATTTATGGGAACAGTTCGTTTCGGAAATGATCACATTGCAGCTATTTCGGGTTATGGAGATCTTCAGTTTGGAAATTACTTAATCACTCGGGTTTACTACGTTCAAGGGTTGGGACACAATTTGTTTTCAGTTGGTCAGTTCTGTGATGCAGATTTAGAGGTGGCATTCAGGAGAAATAAGGTTTTTGTCAGAAATTTGGTTGGGGATGATCTCTTAACTGGAAATCGTAGCACAAACCTTTATGCAATCGATATCAATCAAATGGCATCCTCATCACCAATTTGTCTCATGACACGAGCAACTGATACAAAGTCATGGTTGTGGCATCGAAGATTGTCTCACCTCAATTTCGACACCATCAACAAACTTGCAAAAGATAACATCGTCACCGGACTTCCCAAGTTCAAATACACCAAAGATCACTTATGTCCATCATGTGAACAAGGAAAAAGCAAAAGAGCTACCTATAAACCCAAAACCGTACCTAGTTCGGAAGCAAGGTTGCATCTGTTACACATGGACTTATGTGGCCCAATGAGAGTTGAAAGTATCAATGGGAAGAAGTATATTCTTGTTATTGTTGATGATTACTCAAGATATACATGGGTAAAGTTTTTGAGATCGAAAGATGAAGCACCTGGTCACATCATCACCTTTCTGAAGCGAATTCAAGTTCTACTTCAAGCTCCAGTAAGGATCGTAAGAACAGACAATGGCACAGAATTCACGAATCAGGAGTTGAGAACGTATTTTGAAGATGTTGGTATTACACACCAAACGTCAGCTGTTAGAACTCCACAGCAGAATGGGGTAGTTGAAAGAAGAAATCGAACTCTTGTGGAAGCTGCTCGCACAATGCTGATTTATTCCAGTGCACCACTATTCTTATGGGCTGATGCTGTCGCCACTGCTTGTTTCACTCAAAACCGATCCCTAATTCATCCGAGATTCAACAAAACACCTTATGAGCTTGTGAATGGTCGAAAACCAGATATCTCTTATCTTCACGTGTTTGGCGCTTTGTGCTATCCGACGAACGACAGAGAAGATCTTGGTAAATTGAAAGCTAAGGGTGATATTGGAATCTTCATTGGTTACTCAGAAACTTCGAGGGCATACAGGGTGTATAATAGGAGATTGAGAAGGATAATGGAGACGATGAATGTCAAGTTTGATGAGATTTCACAAATGGCTTCTGAGAGACTCACTCTAGAACCCGCGCTTAATCCAATGGCTTCTAATCAATCCGGATTAGGACCCGAACATAACAGAAAGACTTCTGGACATATCAGTTCAGGACTCGTACCTAATGGAGCTCAGTCAACTACACCAGATAAACCGACAAGTCAAGAACTGGAAAACTTCTTCGAGTTCATGTTTGATGAATATTATGGTGGAAATTCGACAAATGCATCTAAACAACATTCCGCTGCACCCGCTCAACATCAACAACCACCACCACCACAAACACAAGATGCATCTACAACAGTCGAAACTCAAGCACCAACTCCCTCAACAACATCATCAACATCTACTCCAGCATCTCCAGTGATTGAAACTGTTCTACCAAGAGTTGATGAGCAAAACCAAAATTCAACTTTTCAAGGAGAATCTTCACAACAAAATGCTACGTTAGACGAAGAAGAAGAAGTTTTTGAAAACCCGTTTGCTTCTGAATCTGAATCATCTTCTTCGAGGTTACATGAACCATCTAACACGCATATGTTGAATTCAAGGTACCCTTCTACACTCAAATGGACTAAAGACCATCCAATCGAACATGTCATTGGTGAACCATCCAGGCCAGTTCAGACGAGGAGACAACTTGCCACCGATCTCGAATTATGTATCTACATCTGTGCTTTAAGTTTGAAAGAACCTAAGAACATTCGAGAGGCAATGGCAGAATACCCGTGGATTGAAGCGATGCAGGATGAAATTCTTTCATACAATTTACACGATAGTTGGGAACTTGTACCTCGACCACTTGAGAAACGTGTTTTTGATCTTAAATGGTTGTGGAAGAACAAATTGGATGAAGAAATGACTGTAATCCGCAACAAAGCTCGTCTTGTGGCTAAAGGATATCCGCAAGAAGAAGGGATAGATTTCGAAGAATCATTCGCGCCCGTTGCTAGACTTGAAGCAGTCAGGATTTTCTTAGCTTATGCCGCTCACAAAAACATCACCGTCTATCAGATGGACATTAAGACTGCATTCTTGAATGGAACTCTGAAAGAGGAAGTGTATGTGACGCAGCCAGAGGGTTTCGTTGACAAAGAACATCCGGACTACGTCTACAGGCTTAAGAAAGCCATTTTTGGTTTGAAACAGGCTCCAAGGGCGTGGTATGACGAATTGTCTTCTTTCTTGCTGAAAAACAATTTCACCACAGGAACGGTTGACAAAACTTTGTTTACTAAAAAACACAAAGATGACATCTTAATTGTTCAAATTTATGTCGATGACATCATCTTTGGATCAACCAATCCTAATCTTTTAAAACAATTTGAAAATCTCATGAAAAGCAAATTTGAAATGTCAATGATGGGGGAACTAAAATTCTTTCTTGGTTTACAAGTACATCAGTCCCCTAGTGGTATTTTTATCAATCAAGCTAAATATACAATTGAGATTTTAAAGAAACATGGCATGGAAGATTGTGACTCTGTTGGTACTCCAATGGACACTTCACCAAAAATTGGTGCTGATTTATTTAGGAAACCAATAGATCCGAAGAAATATCGGAGTATGATTGGTTCTCTCATGTACTTAACTGCTAGTCGACCAGATATTCAATTTGCTGTTTGTCTCTTAGCACGGTTTCAGGCAAAGCCTACCGAACTTCACCTCAAAGAGGTTAAACGGATCTTTCGGTATCTTCGAAGAACCATTAACATGGGACTTTGGTATCCGAAGGATTCGGGGTTTAATCTAACAGCATTTTCAGATGCCGACCATGCAGGTGATCAAGTTACAGCAAAAAGTACATCAGGCGGAGCATAATTTTTGGGTGAAAAGCTAGTCAGCTGGTCGTCTAAGAAACAGGATTGCACCGCACTGTCAACCACGGAAGCCGAGTATGTGTCTCTATCTGCGTGTTGTGCCCAAGTTCTTTGGATGCGGACACAACTCACAGATTATGGCTTTCATTTCAACCGCATACCTATGTATTGTGACTCGAAAAGTGCCATAGCCATCTCGTGCAACCCCGTGCATCATTCTAAGACGAAGCATATTAGAGTCCGCTATCACTTCATAAAAGAGCACGTAGAAGAGGGCACTGTTGAAATTCATTTCGTTAAGACGGATTACCAACTTGCCGATCTATTTACTAAAGCCCTTCCAAAAGAAAGGTTTGATGAATTAGTTCGACGAATTGGCATGCGAAGCCTAACCCCTGAGGAGTTAGAACGTCTTCTCGAATCCTCTTGAAAAACATTTTCAAAACCGCTTCGCTGTAAATATTTTTGAAAAAAACAAAATACAAAATTTGGAAAACCAACAAAAACAAAATAAAAATAGAATATTTTCAAAAAAAACTCAAAAACAATATAAAATTCAAAAATCCAAAAATATTCTTCTCACGACATGTCTCTCGTATAATCGATATTATGTACGTTTCTAGAAATGCCATTCAATAATGACACGGATATGTACATATGCTTGAGCGAGAGTTCATTTAAATGTTTTCTAAAACATGTCGTTTCTCTAAATTTTCTTAACAATGGCTTTCGTATACTTCAGTACGAAACCCGAGCTTCAAAAGAAAGGAAAGTGCTTAATCAATCACAGGTTTTAAAACTTTTTAAGCACTTAGCCTAAAAACAAAATGACTTGTGTACATTTCAGTACATAACTCGTATTTCAAAGAAAGGAAACTCCTGCCAGGGTCAACATCAAGTAGCCCTGACAGCAGGTCACTTCGGTAATCTCTTGTGGGTTACGCTTAGTGTTACGGTGGATCCAAACGGTCTACAGTCGTGGGGTGATCTCCAGCGACTCACCTAATCGTGGGTGTACTTCGGTATGTCTGTGTAAGCTCTTTCGAGGGTATCCGATTAGGAACGGCCATGGTAAGGGTT
>LBNU01021502.1:97437-120965 GCA_014162995.1 Artemisia annua | reverse complement strand
ATTAGTAGTTTAGGATTTATCCAAGACTGCTAAACCTTTAACAAGCTATATAAAATAGTTTGGTCAGAGTATAACGATCCAACAAGTAGCAGTGGAAAGTTGTAACAAGCAGTGGAAACGAAATACATTAGCAGTGGTAACCATGAAGTGTAGGAGTGGAAACTTGTAACACGCAGTGGAATCGATCTAAAGCTTTACTTCTCAATCACCAGTAACCTTAGTAAAACCAGTAACTCTACTCGCAAGTAGGTCTACTCCTATCAATGAAAGCTTTACATGTTTACCAGTACCTTCACATAAACAACCAGTAACACACTTGTTTCATGTTACCCTTGTTGTCAGTAACCCTACTTGAACCTTTTAATGTACCAGTAACTTTACTTCTACCATGCGTCATACGCAGTAACATCAGTTGCTCAAGGAGTAGAGTGACTCCATATCAGTAATCATAATCGTACTGTAGCTTTACTTTATCAAAAATGTATCCCTACTTTCATAAACACTAGGAACCATTCCACCCATAAACTCTCTAATGCATATGTCTACCAGTACCAGTAGCCTTAGACAGTTAGAAGCACTCGTTCGATAAGTACAAACTGCCAATAAACTTACTGACATAACAGCATCTCCAATCTAATGATCAACCCAATCACATCGTCCTTGTTGTATGAACATATTCAAGAGTTAGGGTTTTGCAAACCCTATTAAATCACATCAGAATAAGCATGATCATATCAGTAGCAACTTGTTTGAATAACCATTAACTGAACAAAACACGAATTATAAAACCTGAAACCCTAATTACCTTCTAGTTGGCTAGAATACACTAGTGATTCCAGACATAGGATCATTAAAAGAAACCAATTTGAAACCCTAATATTCGAATCGACGCTTTCTGTAGGATTCTAACTTATCATAAACACGTTTGGTGTAGATTATATGGATCGAATAGTAGGTAAATTTGTAGAGAGATGTTAGAGTGAGAAAGAGAGAGATGGAACCTTGAAAGAAAATAACATGTATTAGCTTTAGAAAATGAGAAGGTCCAACCCTCTCCACATATGGAGAGGGGTATTTATACTTATTACAAAACGCCCATCTCTCGGGCTATGGATCGGGTATACAGTGGGTAAAGACCCGTCCGTCTTCCTCGATGTTACTTAATCTAAATTACTACTAACTAACAATAAATACTACGAGCTACATAATGCTAAACCATACTCGGGGTGACCGAGTCTTTAATATGAATAATTGAATTCCTAACAATCTCCCCCTAAGGGAGGTCACCGAAAATTATACATTGAGTCCTAGCATTCTAATATCTGACGTTATCTTTTGTAGCTCGTAGTCTCTGATTCTTCATTGTCTTAAACTTTGTGCTTTCTGCAGTGGACTCTACATGACTTGTTCAATGTGTTGGATGATCTTTGGCATTTCTTTGAGTTCATCATCCAAATGTGTATCCTCAAGTCATCGTTGAGTAGTAACGTCTCCATGTGATGTTGACAGTGTTGTGTTGGCATGCTCACACATTTCAGGATCAAGATCTTTTTGCATCAGAGTTGTGGAGGCAAAGTTGAGGCCCATTCACTGATCATGATTTCTTTGATTATGATGTCGAAGTGTGAGCATGAGGTGATGGATCGGCATCTTTTCTGCAATCAGCAACACTCGCCAAATATTCCTGCATAAGACAGTTAGCAGTAAAACGTCCGGTACTTACAGGTTCGGACTTAGAGATTGTTAACAGCATAGTGTGAAAACTTTCTCTAAACCTTACCAAGGCCATTCCTAAATCGGATACCCTCGAAAGGGCTTACAAGATCTACCGAATTAGATCAACGATTAGGTGAGTCACTGGAGATCACTCCACGACTGTAGTCCGCTTTGAAACCGCCACGATCACTAAGCGTAATCCACAAGGAATTACCGAAGTGACCTGCTTTCAGGGCTGTTTGATGTTGACCCTGGCAGGAATTTCCACTCAATCACTAGGAATTACATACGTATGTTCCCTCATAAGCATTCTTGGCAGATTGCTAAGATCTGCGTAGGACTCATAATATTACACTTGGTGTCCTTAATGTTGAACAACCAGTGTAGAAGTAGCATGTGTTCCTATGAGATCTTTTTATGCATCTCGTGGCTCTAAACTCGATAAGTGCATAATTTGGTTGTCGGAGACTGGAGCGGTGTCTCCTGTTTTAATATCAACATGGCTCGTAATGAGCGGTTGATAGATTATGCATGGTTCCCCGTGAGAATGAAACAAACTCTTTTGAGAGAACTTGTGTTGTTAGAAGGTTGAGTGCAGTGCGTCACTGGGTCCATGACATCTTTTCTTCAATACCGGTGTCGCCTTAGCAACAACTAGTAGCATATGAATTGAACCCGGTTTCTGCCCTAAGGTTGAATAAATGGGAGGGCTATTTCTTTTCACCCTTTCTCATTTCGTTTTTTTTAATTCTTCAACCCCTTCTTTCTCCTTTCTCATTTGTCTCCTTTTTTTCATAATCATACCTAAGGACTTTCTAATACTATCTATTTGGTATTGTCCTTGGGTAGATCCCTCCGGCTCTGGTGGATCATAGGACGGTTTTCCTAACCTTAGCCACCTTATAACTTCATGACTATCCTATGTTGCCATCAACCAGATCATTGAAAATTCTCTCAAAGTGTTTATGATTAAGAAACACATTTTTGCTAACACTTTGAGAGTTCTATGATTTTCAAATGCTCCCCCTTAACATGTTCTCGCAGGTTTTTGATACAAAGTGTTTATGATTATCCTATGTTGCCATCAACCAGATCATTGAAAATTCTCTCAAAGTGTTTATGATTAAGAAACACATTTTTGCTAACACTTTGGGGTGAGTTCGCACTTTTTGAATTGATCCACTCTAAAAGACAAGTCTTTGCGAGACACGTTTACGTTGCTAAGTTAAAGGGATCCATTGTCAGCTTTTAGGTGACAACTAGACCTAGTAACTAGCTTGATGTTGTTAACATTCCTAGTTAAGGAAGTTAGACCCTAATCAAAGTACATGTCTATAAAGAGCTTCTCGAAATGGTACTTTCTACTTGGACCAAGTTCTTTCGATTCACGACATATTTCGTCAATTCATTGGTTAAGTCTGAGTCACTTTCTAATGAGATGCCAAATCCATTTTGTCATACCAAACCATTTGCTCCCCTTTAATATGTGCACGTGTTTATTTAAAGAGTTTAGCACATATAGGAGAGCTTATACTTGAGTCCAAAAACTTCACATTTTTTCAGATTTCTTATTTCAATCACATTTTCTCCCCCGATCAAAAATTTTAAACCATTTGAGATTTGTGATCCCAAGTGATTTAAATGATCTAGAAAATTTCGGAGAAAAGTGTGGTCTGATTTTAACATGTACTGATTATGAGACGAACTGATCACTGCTGCTGGTGCACAAAGTTTTGAAAGGTGCAAAAATTTTGAGCAGATACTCTCCCCCTCAATTAATGACCCGTTTTCTAGTTAAAGAGCTGTAGTCATTACATTGGGGTTCAAGTATTTGTGAAAATTTATGTCCAATTGTCACCTTGTGAACCACAAAATATCTCTTGAAGAATCATAGATGAGAGACATTTTGGGATGAAAGAAGACTTCTCTTCATATACAAGAAATGATGCACTAAAACGTACAACATTTCGATTTATCACATAGTGAAGGACACAGACACCCCAAACATTCATAGTTACATATACTGATAGTATGAAGGTTACATGATTCAACTGTTACATCACCCTACAATATAAACTAGACATGGTGATAACAAAGGAAAGCAGAAGTTTCAGTCAGTTCTTCATAGAAGCATGTAGTCACCGTCACAAAGTCTACCACCCACATAACACTCAAGACTGCGAAAGATCATCCTCATCTTCAGTCTGTGTCGAATGGCTTGAAGGAATTTGTTGTTCAGCTGTAAATCATGGTCCGTCCAGTGGTTGGTATATCTTCCCGGCCTAGCTGAGTAGACTTGATACTCTTTCACTCTGAATTCCAATGCCTCATCGACCATTTCCAAGGTGCCATCACTAAATTTGTGCAGTTCCTTGAGGAGCATAACCATAGGAATGTCATACCTGTCTTTGAACACTACAGCCATCGGAGATTCGATGAAAGTATAGTCGGGTACCGGTTCCATATCAGCAACTTCCCATCGAGGTCTTGTGAGATTGAGCTGCGTCTGATAACTTTCAATGCCAAGTTGAAAATCTTCGACACCTTTCCTTATAACAAGACCCCTGATCCAGTAAAGGACAGCAAACACAAGTGTTTTCTTCTCTAGCGGTGCTAGATGATGCAGCTTTCCTTGAAGATGAAGTAGGTACAGGTCTTCAAAGTCATTAGGACGAAGATGTTTGAAATCAGCTTCAGAGATCACATAATCCTTGAAATCTGCCCGGCGGAGAACAATGGTCTTTAAATAGTCATACCCGTAAATGGAGTGTATCTGGACTTTGACAACACTGATGATTTGGAGTGGTGAGCGAACAGATTTCCGGTCACCTTTAGCCTGAAACCTTTCAATATAAAACTATTGTTTCTTGAACCACCAGTGAGAGATCCCAAGAGACGTAGCTACATCATACTCACATTCTTCAGCAATCCACATCCCGTCTAGTAATAGCTGCTCCAATCCGATATCTTTGTACTATGCAGCGTTCATCTTAGTGATAGACAGAGCGTATTTACACTGCTTGCTACCGAGTCGAACATATTCAAGATCCTTATTGAAGAAGAACTCGGCCTGAATTGTGACATGACCTGGGGATCCACCCAGAGGGTGAGGTTCGCTGAAGTTGCAAT
Source organism: Artemisia annua (assembly GCA_014162995.1). NCBI lineage: Eukaryota > Viridiplantae > Streptophyta > Magnoliopsida > Asterales > Asteraceae > Artemisia > Artemisia annua. The sequence goes on along the minus strand of LBNU01021502.1, from coordinate 116,120 downwards.
TTGTAATTCCTTCATTGACTTGATCATTGAACATCTTGCGGCACTCCTTCATCTGATATTGAAGGCGAGTCACGTCTGAATGAAAGACTTTGACAATAGCATATGCTGGTCCTTCGAGATCTTTATGTGTCAACTTCGATATTCCTCGCTGCTCACAGAACCACTTAATGAAAGTTCCCATATCCCCAGTTTGTGCAAGCAGTGAGTTTTTGGGTGGAGGTACGAAGCTGTTGGTAATGGCATTGGCCCAGTTGTTGTCGGAGACCAGTTGACTGGAGGGTGAAACGGACCAGGTTGGTTCAGGAGTAGGTAGTCGATCAACATCAGGTTTCAAACATGCTTTCATTTCTTCTTTAGTTAACGCGACAGAGGGCGTGTCATCAACTCTGGTAAGTGATTGCCACCAATACTCCTTCTGAGGGATGTGAGTTGTAGATGCATCATCATCATCATCTTCGTCCGAAGATGCTTCAGGATTAGGCATGGTTGATTCTTCATTAATGACTTGATCTTCATTGATTGGTGACGCAATGGAAGTTGTTCCTATGTCAATAGTGGTCCATGCAGCGTAAGTGATATGTTTAGCTTGTTTAGAGGATGTTGACTTATCTGATTTCTTAGTGTGTTGCTTCTTTGATGATGATGATGGAGGTGGTGGCATTGATTGTCAGTGAGGAGTTGCCGGTTGTCCTGATGTTCTTATTGGTCCAGACGATCCGGGTGGTGGATGTGATGGTGAATTAGATGGATGCGCTGGTTGACTCTGGTGTTTCCTTTTCCTTTTCTGTTCTTTTTCCATATCTCTGTTGTGCTGCTCAGTATTATCTTGCTGAATGGAGGCTTCTAAGGCTTCATATAACCTGATGTGTGCTTCATGCCCTTTGTGCTAGTTATTCTCGAACAAGCATTCCTGTAGAATTACCTTCATGTCAATAGTGGGTAGGTCTTTGAATCGTGATCTGGGGGGAGCTTCCATTGCCTAACTAACAGCTTCTTTGACTTGATCGTCGATGGCATTTGAAACTAGACGATCAATGTTGAGGTTTCCCAACTTATACAGACTGTCATTGTGATTCTTGAGGGTTTGAGGTAGATCAAGGTCCATCACACTCCTTATCACCACTTCACGCTTTGACAGTTTCTCATTGATGTCTGTGTTGTTGTCTATAATTCCAGCTGTAATGTTAAGCACATCCTCCAGTCCAGGTTTACATTTTCTATCAGTGATGGGTGGTGTTGAGGTCTTGGCGTTTGAGGTAGGTATTGCATGTGTGGTGATAGCCTGAGTGGGACCCGTTGTGGTAGTTACAATAGTAGGCGTTGGTATTGTCATGGTTGGAATAGTTGACGTGTCTTGTTGAATAGGGATATCAACCATTGAGATAGCTTCCTCTTGCTCTTCACTTGATTTGTCTGCCTCAGTCTCAGTGGGCTTATCCATCAGGAAGTGGTCACCTTACGTTTCAAGATTCTTGTAGGATGCGAGAGTTCCCGTTGAGTTGTCAGGTTCCACTGTGAGCTCATGATGATCATCTGTCTTAAACTTGAGATTCTCTTGAATTTCAGGGTAAGCAGTAGACACGAATTCTTCATGAAGATTCCCTAGTGGTGGTTCAGGCAACACTTCTTGTTCTTGAATAGGTTTGTCGATGGTTGCATCTTTTGACACTTGGTTCGAATCCTCATTTTTCTGCGATATGACAGTTTCAGCAACTTCCTCCCTTGCGTCTTGCTTATCAGATTCTGATGCACTTGATTGAGCCTGTGATTCAAAGATTGGCGAATGTGAAACGATCTTATCAGGAGAGGCGGCGGTAGCAAAAGGTTCTGCAGATCGTTTTTTGAGAATGAATTGAGAAGTTGTCGATTTGGATGTTGGAGATGAAATCTTTAACAGTGTTTGTGCCGCCTGTTCATCCATAGCAATGTCTTTGCCTTTGCCCTCAACATGCTGAAACTGTTGTACTTTCCTGGAGTCAGGCTCATTGATGCTCACACCTTTGACAGGTGGTCTAGCTGTGTCTTTAAGACTCTCCTGCACTGCCTGTTGAATCATTACGGCTTCTTCATGTGATGTGTGTTCAGGTTCAGGATTGTCATCACTTGTAGTCTCCTTTTTTTTGGCTTTCTTCGAACCTTTTTCCTTACTCTTACTGGCATGCTTAGCCATTTTGGTAAGTCCTGAAAAAGTCACTGAAGTAGATTCACCTTGGCGTTTCTTTGAAGTGGATTTGCTAGACTTGGTGGACTTAGGTTGTATGCTAGCTGCTGTGTCTTGACTTGTTGTCAACAACTTGACATACTCATTATGGTATGGAGCTTCGAGTATGTTGCGGGTAAGTAGTGTTTCAGGTATAGCCATACCGAAGATTATGTGAGGTGTTCCTCTTGCAGTGTACTTAAGGTATCCAACAACGCTTTCATCTGATGATTGATGAAGTGTTGATCCGGTTCTACGGGGAAAGCGAAGAGTGCGTTGGAGATTAGATATAATCAGTTTGGTGAACCTGATGCTTGGTATGAGGAGTTTGGTAGATTTCTTCTTGTTGTCCTTGTGTGCAGCTCGTTTTGCCTTGTCTTTAAGAAATGACTAAATAGAGTGAGTGAATTCTTCCCTGATTCTTTCAACGAAATCAATGTTCTCCATTTTGATAAACCCCCAAAAGATCTGAAGTGAAGGTGCTCGGAGTCTTTTGTAGCCAGAGGTTTTACCTGTTAGACACAAGTTGTTGAGACTGATGATGGCTCTCCAAGGTTGGTGCATATCATAAGTAGAGATAGAGGATAATGTGACGACATCAGTAGGGTATCCCACTTCATTCACGAAGTTCCTTAGAGCATCTGGGTTAGGTGGAGCAGTGTATTCAACATTGTCACCAGTAGGCATGATCTGAAGTGCACTGCCCAGTGTCTCTTTAGTGATTTTCACCCAATGCTCATCAAGCTTACAGATGTAAGTCCGAGCAGTCTTGTCATAGCTGATGGTGTGTCCAGAATTGTTGGATATATATAGAGGGAATAGTTGCTGAAGCGGTGAATGCTCGGAAGAATGTTGTCTGTTCCAGAATTGGGTGATCCTGAGGTTTGTCAGCCTTTATAACAGTTACTCTTGCCAACAGTTACTCTTGCCAATAGCAACCCAATCCTTGTATGGTAGAATCTCTTCATCGGTACGAGTAGGAAAAGCCGGTGCAGGTGCTGATGATTCCTCAATATGAGAGTCTGTCATTTTATCTGCAAGTACCAAGATTCACAAAAGAAAGGGCAAGAGATGATATGCTTGTCAGAATATAGTAAAATTCAACGTCACTACAGGTGGACATCTGATGATTCACGTAGAACACATGTAGATAGACGAAAAGCCAAATGTATCATACAGACATATTACATAGACAGAGCTAAACACTAACAGAGCTAAACGCTATCTAGGGTGTCAGAGTTAAACACTACCAGAGCTAACCGCTAACAGAGTTAACCGCTAAAAGAGTTAACCGCTAACAAGGGTGTCAAAGTTAACCGCTACCAATTACACAATAAATCCAGAGGTAACTGATTGGCTCCAAACAGTCAAACAATATTGACCAAGGATGTTAGTCAACAAAATTCAAACAACTTAGGCCAATTCACCAAGGAGTATAGTGTTTTCCTGGGTCGTAAAGTCCCAGCGAGGTGTGTAAAGGTATAGAAACAGATCTGTGATCGGGTGATTTTGACTGGGAATGGGATAATAGTGATTAAAACTAAGGAGATGTAAAGAAAATGATAAAAATGAACAACAACAACAAGCACATGAAATAAAATGACCTAAAAACGTTTTACAACCTAAAAACGTGCGTTTGCGTTTACATTTAAATAAACGTCAACGTACAAAAATAAAAGTGAATGAAGAGCAGTATTAATCCCTAGGGTATGAAAATTATATTTTTACAAACCTAATGAGAAAAGAAAATTATTGGAAAAAGAAAATTAAATATTAGACAATTAAATTAATTATTATTAATTAAAAACTATTTATTAATTATCTAAATTACACTAATATTATAATTAAATAAGAAATTAACCTAAATAAATGAAAAATTAATTTAGAAAAATCCAAAATAACCTAAAACTAATTTTAGAACTGAAAATATATTCATTAGACTATTTATGTATTTAATATTATTTAATTATTATTTAATAATTATTTAAAACTAATTTAAATTACTATAAATACTAAATGAACAGTAATAAATCTAAAATTTTTTCTATAAATACTACAATATTACTGGAACCTAGGAAAAATATAAAAATGAAAAGTGCTTTTTGAAAAAGCTGAAAAATTAGCGAATTGGCTTAAATAGAAGCTATCACTATTTTAAAATTGATGTTTTTGTGATTTTTGTTTTATAGAACTATTTTACTACTGAAATTGAGAAACTTTTTTAAAAAACATACTTGATGGAACTTGAATTTAAGCTGTGTGCAAGCTTAATAAGCCAACAGATGGCTTTTTGGCTTGAAAGTGAGACTTAGAGCTTCAATAAGCTCACAATACGCCACACAATGGTCACAAGCTGGAAAATAAGGTACAAACAACTGAAAGGAACAAGAATGAAGCTAAATCAACAAGCCAAGTGCACTGAATAAGCAATTTAAAGCAATTAAGCAAATCCAAATGCCATAGATTGCAACAAGGCAAGGCCTGCCAAGTTTTTTTTTTTTTTTTTTTTTTTTTTTTTGTGGCCTTAATATAGCTTATCAAATAAGCTTAAAAGTCCAAATGAAACCTGGAAGTGTAAAGATGGCTTGCTTGGGTATCCAAAAAGCCAAGAATCACAAGAATTGCCCCTTAAACATGCTCTGTGTGAGCTTGTGAAAGTGACTGAAATTCACTAAAATGGTCAGTGTATACTAAAAATGGGACAAGGTAAATGCTACTTGCAGCCCTATCAAATAAGCTTACAATTCCAAATTAAGCTCTGAACTAGAAAGATGGGTAGCTGGGGTTCCTAAAAAACCAAACCTCACAAGCTAAAGTCCAATATTGGGCTCTGGGTGAGCTTATGAACTTAGCTCAGATACACTGATGAGTCAGTGTGTCTGTGTGATGTTTCAAAGTTGAGAAGAAAATATAAGCAGTGGATTAAGAAATATAGTGAACAAGAAGGACATGCATAGAAGGTAGGCCAGAAGGGCTTCACAAAGAATCAAATTGCACAAGGTAACAAGCATTAATAAAGCTAATGCAAGCTTCTGAAAATAGCATGCAATCCTGTGCACAGGGCAACTTATTGAAAAAATGCTAATTAACAAGTAGCAAATAAGCAGTGTAACAATCAAACTAAAAATTATGAAAAATACTATCAACAAGGCAAGCAGCAAAATAACAAGATCCTAAAAGCACAAGTCTTACAAGCTAATATTAAACTCTACACGAAATTCCAAAGTTTATTCAAAAATTTCTCAAGCTGGAATTTTGACTTTTTAAATCAAACTACCAAGTTGACTAAAGTGAACTTTGATTCAATCCTACTTACTGATTATGTAATATTAAGCTAATTAAAGATGAAATTAAGCTAGATCATCAAGTTTTGAACTAGTGTGAAGATTATGGAACCAAATATTGCAACAGACAACAAGTGAAATGGAATTCAAGGTGATTTTGACTTTTTTGCAAAGAGCAACTGGATTTTATGGTTTCTCTGAGATATTGGATCTTAATGTGCCATACATCAAACAAGAACAACAACACACACAATCTTAACCACAGTTATTAAGCTTAATCCAAACACCCTCTTTAGAAAGTGAAATCAAGATTTTCAAACCAAATCACTAACTTAATCCTTAACACTGATTCCAGAACTTATATTAACACATAACAAGACCAAATGAGCATAAATTAACAACAATTCAAGCATTAAACATACGGATTACAATTATGCTACTTTAACTGTGAAAGTGGAACTTTTTGCAACAACAAATCTCAAAGAACAAGTCAACTATTTAAAGCTATATTATGATTATGAAACACTAAGCAAACATAGAAAAACAGGAAAGAGCAATGGTATCCAACTTATACTGTGAAATGGAAAATTGTGAACAAGATGCTTACAAATTGCAATCCAGCTGAAAAATAAGAACAAGGACCCAAGAACACTTCCTATAGGCTCTCCACAGAACCAATAACCCATGGCCATCCACAATTCACCATGCTCCAGCCATCTTCAGCATGAACATTGAATTTTTGATTTTTTTTTTATCTATTTTATGTATTTTTTGTATTTTTTCTTTTTAATTCTAAACTTAATTTTAAGGTATCTAATAGCTTGTATAAGCTATCTAGGAGCTTATGTGACCTGATTCAGTCCATAACAACAACAACCAATAATATTAAACTACGAATGAGATTTTTGAGTGAAAAATTGCACAACTTGAATTTAAACTAAAACACTTGAAATGGATTGATGAAAAAGGTTCATAATACACTGAGGATACTTGAAACAATACTAGAAAGGTTTAAAATACAATGTAATTAAGAAAATTAACTAAACGAGCTAAATTATGCTAAGTTACTCTCCATCATAAACTATGCTCCTTCCTTTTCCTTATATAGCAGACCTCTAGGGTTTATGACCCTTTCTGAACCTTTCCCGCTTGATTGTGAACCGTTGGATGCTCTATAATTCAATCTCTGCCATTAAAATCTTTTGGCGCCAAAACCTTTATAAGCAGCTTGAGACCGTTTTAGTGGTGCAGGTGGAGAATTTATTGCTGGGGAAGGGTAGGTGAGACAATAAGGTGGCTATGGAGGTGGGGGAGGCCATGTGGAGGAGGGAAAGGTACCCTGGATTNTATATCTTTTGTTTCGGCCGGGGAATGAAATGGGCCAAGGAAGGAGTTATAAGGTGGGCTTGGTTTGTTTTTGGGTTTGGGTTAGAAGATAAAAAGGGTCCGTTTGGCTTAGTGTTATAACAAGGACCATTGATGCAATTCCACCAAACATGAGGGACTAAAATTGCACATTTTCCAAAGTACTCACAAGGACCAATGTTGCCACATTCCAATAATACAAGGACCATAAATGCCATTTTCCACTTTTAAATACCCAAGGACCATTTTTGACATTATCCAAAAGTTCAGGGACCTTTTCTGCCATTTGCTCAATGATTCATTCAAGGACCATTTTTGACAACTTAGAATATTTCAGGGACCTTGAATGATAAAACTCAATAATTTTGAATTTCAGGGACTAGTTTTGCCAATCTTTGAAAGATGGGGGACTGAAACTGCCAATTATGCAAACTTTGTTCGTTTTTCATCTGTTTTTAAACATTTTGCATTTGAGACATATAAAACACGATCCTTGGATATTTTCTGCATTTTGATGCGTTTTTTAGGGTTTTCAAATGTTTTTGCAGTTCAGATTAACCAAAAATGATGAGTGTTTGAACACTCATCAGTAACCGCTAGTAACAAGACTAAGCTAATCGCTATCACGAGCACCTGAGATAACCGCTAACAGGATTGGGACTAACCACTACTACGAATATCACACTACACGCTATCAAGAGTTTACCGCTATTAAGAATAACAGGGCTAACCGCTAACAAGAATACCAGAGTTAACCGCTATCAAGAATGATAGAGCTAACCGCTATCAAGAATATCTCACTAAACTCTATCAAGAATTTTACGACCCAAATCAATAACACACTTGAATAACCATCACCACAACACCCTTAAATGAATGAACAAAGCTAAAACAACGCCTAGTAACACAGATTCAAACCAAACCCACATAACATCAAAGAAATGATCGCACAGATTCATCACAATTAGCAACACAATTCAAATCGAATAGTTAGATAGCATCATCGGCAATCACAAAGTGAGGATAACAATGTATAAGCATAAGCAACAGATCCAAACCAACACACCACTAACCTAATCACTGTGAAGGATTTGACACTACGAGCCCTACACCAACATATTCAAGATAGCCATTGTTAGGTATATAACAAGGAAATAGGATACAAACTTAATCAATAATTCATTAAATACCTATAAGTCTTAACAGTGGATGAATCTAGCGTGTAAATCGAGATAGAGAGAGAGGTTAGGTGTGGAAGTTTTAAAAAGAGAAAGAAAACGTTTGGAAGTTAACGCTAGACTTGAGTAAATACTTATTACCTTTCCCTTATTGATAAAACCAGCCCTTGTACTTAATATTTTCTAGGTTAGCAGGATTGGCCCTTGAACTTAACATAATAAGTACCTAACCAATAACATCTAATCAAGAACGAAGTAACCACTAGGAATAAGCAAATACCAAGCAAGCAAGCAGAATATCACACAAGACATAAATGCACAGAAACCTAACTCTCCCCCTCAAGCAATGACCTGATTACTAATCATAGTGCATTGATTGAATTTATACTTGCACATTTCAGAATAGTAGGCAGAGCATTAATGCTTGAAACCCATTGTACTAGTACAGTTCATGTAACATATTACGACAAATATAGGCACCAAATGACATCATGAGCTTGGATGTGAAGTAATCCATGAGGAATATACCCTAGAAGTACAAGTTGCCATGTAAAGTAATGGCAAAATAAAGACATATGTTGAGGTTCTGTTCGAACTTCATTTAAAGACCCGTGTCATTATTGAATGACATTTCTAGGTCCGTAAATGTTATCGATGCCAGAAAAACATGCTTATGTCAGCGCAAAAAATGAATTATTAGAAGCTAATTTCAGGGGACAAATAAAATAAAATAAAACTTTATTCTATACTGAAGGAGATATGTACAAGGATACGGGAAGAATGAACACCGTTGGTCATTCTTTTCCCAACAGTGGATGTTTGAGTCCTGAGATGAATTAATCAGGAGTCATGAATTGGCCACATCATTGATGAAGAGTCTGATCTCCTGAAACAGGAGATTTTAGTGCCTTTGGCAGCCTTACTTGAGTTTTCTTGATGTTACCAGATGATGGATCTGCACTTGGGTTAGAAAGATGTGCATTTTCATAATGAAAGGATGTGCATTTGCATGGATTAATGAAGCATACATTAAGACCATTTTGGAGTTCCTTGTTAGTCTTGTGTATGAGAACAGGCTTATAAACACTTGACCATTTGAGACCATCCATCATAAACATTCTACCCGTTGGTACCCACTTATGAGAAGATCTAAACCTGTAGGGTTTAACATGCTCTATAGTATTCTTCTGGTAATTGATTTTGTTTCCCACGCTTCTATGAGTATACATTATAGGCAATATATGCTTATCAACGTTTCTGATCCTAGTGGATTGAGTGTGTCTAGCATGAGTGCTGGCACTTCATTCATTTGTTTTATGAAAATGAGACCTAACATTTGACTTAGAATGTGAAGTGACTGCTTTTATCAAACCTTGTTTTTCATCAACTTGGGTGGCACACCAGGACTTAGAAGATTTTCGTTGTTCAGATTTAAACGCAGCTGGTTGTCTAACAACTGATTTAGTGCACAGAGGTGGTGTTCCCAAAATTGATAATTTAGAGAATGGTTTTGAAAACTTATTGTTCACACTATTTCTGGTTAGTTTTCCTAGCTCGTTCTTTAATGCTGTTATTGTGAAACCCTTTTCCTGGAGTTGAGCTTTGAATTCATCATTTTTTGCAGTCAAAGAGGTTTTTTGTTCAATCAACTTAGTTCTCGTTTCTTTGATTGACTCATTCAGGTTTTTACAATGCTTTTTCAAAGACTCATTTTCCTTAAGTAATCCAGCCACATTAAGTTCCAATTCACTGTTTCTAGTTGCAATGGCATTACTTTCATGTATAGCATTCACTTCATTACACATATCACACATCTCAGTAATATGTTTTTTCAGGTTGTTGATTGTCAAGTCCTTAGTTTCTAGATGAGCTTTCAATTCATTAATCATAAAGAATTCACAGAAATCAGGAAGTTCCGGATATTTACATGGTTGGTTAGTTTGAAAACTTTCTTCCTTTTGTTGCATTGGGATTTCAAGTGAAATACAATGTTTTTCAAGTTGTAAAAATCTATTTGAAAGTTCATTAAAAACCCTTTTATCAACCATATCATTTGATTTAAAAGACTCGGCTGTAAACAAAGAACTTGACTCATCATCATGTTCAGCATCCTGATCACTTTCTCCCCCTTTATGATTCATATTTGTTGAATCAGAAATGGTATTGCTATCAGTCTTTTCCAACAAATATGTGTCATAAGTGGGCATAACTTGATCAGTATGCAGTCGTTCATCAGAAAGCACATTATGATGTTCAGTTAGTGGTACCTCAGCACATGACACTTGTTCTATTACTGGTTTGAAATCTGCATCCATGTCATGTGCAATAAGAGTCACTGAAGTGCTGGTAGTGTCAAGCTTATCAGTCTGATCCTTTGCATATCGTGACAACTGACCCAACATCCGATGCTTTACCCGAATCACTAATACAATCACATGATTGCAGCCGACATGCCTTCACCTTGTCATCATACTTAAGTTTTTGTTGTGTTCTTTCCTGAATGAACCTCTTCACATTACCTATGAGTTGGATGAGTGTATCTCTGAACGTGTCAACCTCAATTCCCGAGTGATCAGGAAAACACCTTTTCGTCATCTGACTTTTGTAGTCATAATCCTCAGTGAATTTCGAATCAATGAACACTTGAAGTTGTTTGTTGATCACACAAAGGGCAGCCATGGATCCAATATTGGAAGATTCCCCTTGGTCAAGATGTTGTTGTAATTGATCTAAGTTAAGAATCATTGTGTCTGTGAAAGTCTGAACATCTTGACCAAAGAGTGTTGCAAATGCACATTCGAATCCCATCTTGAATCCAGTTCCCTCTAAAAGTACCGTGAGGTGTGAATGAAGTAGTCGAAAACATTCAATGCAACTGTCATTTGCATTATCGGGCGATTTAAGTGGCTGATGAAACTCTTTCACTTGAGAATTCGAGCATAACGATTCCATTCTTGCAGTATCAGACTCAAACCCGTGTATTTGTTGTCCAGGGTTGGAAATCTTATGTTCGTCTATCATGTCGTACAATTTGAGTATCTCAGGTATGGAACCATCTGAAGAATTTGACATGATATGTCTGTGCATGGGATGTTACAAAAGTTAAGAAGAAACCGTGAGATGTAATAACTGGCACTAAGTGTCAAGTCGTGACAAGTCAAGTTACAATATATCCGATCGTAATAAGTCGAGTCGTAAGAATTAACTCACAACGTCAAATCACACTCAGATTAATCGAAACGACTTCGATTACAACAATTCACCAAATACGAGTAATTAACAAATCACAAGAAACACTTAAACAGTTTAGTCCCTAAACACTACCTAGTTGCAAGAGCTAACCGCTAAGTTAAGCTAAACGCTGTGTTTGGTAAACTCTGAAAGGAGGTAACCGCTGACTGTTGGTAACCACAGCAATGAAGTAAACGCTGAACAGAGGAAACCGCTGATGAAGGTAATCGCTAAGGAGGTAACCGCTAGATTCACTAACCGCCAGAATGTACCAAACGCTAACCGCTAACCGCCAAAACACTCATTATCTAGCGTTGTCCATTTGTCCATAAATAGAAAAATGAAGCTAACCGCTGTAAGTGAGCTAATCGCTGCTCCAAAACATCACAGACGAGCTAACCGCTAAAATGAAACTCAACCCAAAATCACTCAAACTCCAAAATAACGAAAGAAATGACCAAACCAACTGAAAACCTATGTTTATCTAATACCACTAAGCCTATAAGTACAAGAAAATCACAAACTAAACCACGAATAAGCTCGAACTCAAGTGTTTTCTACCTATTCCATTCGAACAAAAGAAAAACCATACAAACCAAGTAAAAATCCGAGTACAAACAATTCCAAGGATGTAACCTTGGCTCTGATACCAATTATAGGATTCTAACTTATCATAAACACATTTGGTGTAGATTATATGGATCGAATAGTAGGTAAATTTGTAGAGAGATGTTAGAGTGAGAAAGAGAGAGATGGAACCTTGAAAGAAAATAATATGAATTAGCTTTAGAAAATGAGAAGGTCCAACCCTCTCCACATGTGGAGAGGGGTATTTATACTTATTAAAAAACGCCCATCTCTCGGGCTGTAGATCGGGTATACAGTGGGTAAAGACCCATCCGTCTTCCACGATGTTACTTAATCTAAATTACTACTAACTAACGATAAATACTACTAGCTACATAATGCTAAACCATACTTGGGGTGACCGAGTCTTTAATATGAATAATTGAATTCCTAACACTTTCTTCCGTGAATATAGGCACCAAACAGCTTATAACAAACTTCCATAAAGAATTATAACAAGTATGCATGAATTCAGGAAGGTGAATATCATAGAAAACCCTAAACATTAACTTACTAATATGTGTCTGCAGCAGTTTTCGAGACCCCATAGTTTTCGATTGAAAGGTCAGACGATCCCTCAGGTGAAATTGTATCTTGATATATGAAAAATCTCTAGTAAAAATTTCAGCAAGATCCAACGGTTAACGAATGAGAAACCGTCTCTTGAAAACAGCTCTGGAGTGAGTTTTTAAGATCCGAATTTATTCTTTTTTTCTTCGTTCTTCGACAAACCAAACCTTGTTTAATCCCACGATGTGACACCCCCAAAATTTACAACGCATTGGAATACCAATTTGGGTGTCACTTCATAGTTCATACACACAAGTTACATAAAACGACCTCAAAAGAGACGTTTAATAAAATGTCACATTCGATTTGATAAATCAGAGTACAAAGGTCCCAACAATTTTTATTTAAAACTTAAGTTACAAGAGTTCAAACATGACTCATTTTCATATTTAAACAAAATGGTAAAAGGTTATCGAATGTGCAAAAAACAAGTCTTTAAGGTTTCAATATCCACGTGACTCCGATTGCTCCCAATGCTCAGCTAGCAAATAATACCTGAGAAAATACATGCTAAAAGGTCAACATAAAGTTGAGTGAATTCATAGAATTTAATAAGTATTCAGTTGAATACAAGATAATTCAGTTTAAAATACGATGGGCTACGTTGTTATACGCCCATAATTAAGTTGACATGTAACAAATACAAGTCGGGAAATAAGATTTATAGCATTGAGCTCATGTAACCGAACCTTGACCTAGATTAATAGTGCCCCGAAAAGGTAAGATTTGCCATTTACCACGTAATCTCTCAATATTATGTGACCGTTGATGTATGAGCGCTACTCACCCGGTCAGGCCCGCCAGGCCAAATATGCATATTCATAATACTAGCGTTTCCTACGGAATTAACGGTTCATGATGGGGACTTAATTGGCAAGAAATACTCAATGTCTATAATCATGTAATCGGGTCAAGCATACCAAAACCTACTTGTATTCAGTTTGTAAAACTAGTATGTGTCCCCCTCGCGAGGTTTATAAACAATTTAAATGTGTAAAAGCGAGGCTACGAACTCACCCGGATAAAGGAAATAGCACGGAATAAGTAAGAGAAGAAAAATGATCGCGCAACTCTACGATGAACCTAAATAGATATACGCTTGTATTATGTTTTTGAAAATAAACATTGATGCACTTAGCTATATATAAATTATTATCTTGCTTATGTTTGGTACATAATTCCTAAATATATCAAGTGTTCAAAATAAAGTTCTAAAGATATAATCATATGAGTTTTTGAATCCTTTATACTTTTAAAGTCAAAGCTGTTAACATTTTTATAATTTGCGCAACTTAGAAAATCCGTTACTCTTAAACCGTATATCGAAAAATTAAGTTCCTTATATCCTTGGAAAGGTATTTACCTGTACTAACTAGTTTTGTGGGTCCCACCAAGTCAAAATTTATTTAACATTACTGGAGTTAATCATTTATCACCACTATTCAGGTCTGAGAATTTCTATATCACAACAGTTTCACAAAAAGTGCAATATCTAGAGTTCTACATGTCCAATAAATCCCCCGTTTTCGGCAACGTTTAAGTTAGGATGTTATCTAAAACTTTTATGTTTTGAGTAGCAGTGGGTTATTAAAAAAAATGACTTTTATAGGTTTCAAATCTGTTACTCAGAATCTGACTTGTTTCACAAAAACATTTCTAGTTTAATCATCGTAATGAGTTATTCGATGAAATACCCGTCAAAATGACCGCAAGACGTAGGCCTACAACCCCATATTTCTAGTTTATGCCTAATGTTTACTGATTAGATCAGTGTATTCAATCTTTGCTACTAATTTAGAATCACAGTTTCAAGTCCAGTCCTCTAGTGTTTTTATTGTTTTCTAAGTTACGTACCAAGCAAAACTAAGCATAATAACTTATATAATGTTCAAATACATCAACATATATAAAATTTACAGGAGTGAAAAATATAAATAAAATGAAAAATTATTGAAGAGTTTCTTACAAAAGTGATGAACAAGATTTTACATAAGGAACAAGGAACAATCAATAGTCACCACCAAGAGAAACCCTTGAGAGCTTGAAGGGAAAACTTTAAAGGATCTTGGAGAGCTCCAATCTACAGCCACTATAACATTTTGTGAGCCGAAACATAGGAGGAAAAGTATTTTTGAAGAGAAAAGTAGAGATCAAGATTAAGGTAACATTACTTGCACCTTTTCTCTAATCCATGATCACTAATCTTGTCACCAATACTCTTGAAAGAACTAGAGAATAACCACTTCTTTAACACTTTGAAATCTTTAGGAAGATCACCAATAAACCCTTGAAGATGAAGACTTTATCAAAACCTTCTAAGAACACATGAAAGAACTCGTTGTAAATCTTCCAAAATGATCCATAGAAATGGTGGGTTTTAGAGAAGTTTGAGGAGAAATGAACCAATGAAGCTTGCGAGTATCTAAACCTTCAACCATGGATGAAATAGCAAGATCAAATGGGTGTTTAGGACTGAGTTTGGTCGTTGGTATAGAGAGAGGGAGGAGAAAATGAGAGTGTTTGATCTAATTGCATGTAAATGTGAGTTGTTTATGTGATATAAACAATTAGTGGGAGACAAGGTAGAGGAAATGGGACAAATGTACTATGACACTCACACAAATCAGCCACATATGAGGAGGGGGAGGGTTGGTGCAGAATTTTGTGTATTAATTTGCTTATAGATGAGTTGTGTAGTGTATCTTGCTCCCGGTAATTAAAACGTAGGGTTTTTAAGACAGCGTAACGTAATACCAGGTAGTAATAAAATATAAAACTTTCAAAAATGTTAAAACTTTTTATCATAACCTATTTTAGCAATTTTGATGAGTGGTGAATTAGTAGGAGGGTTTAAACATCGTTAAAACTGAAACCGTGAGTCGAAAACACGTTTGGTGACACCGGTTATTGATAAAAGTGACGTAAGCTATAAAAATGACACGACAAGTATAAAACTCATTTGTAAACATGAAATCGTTTAAAAATTCATAAAAGATGTAAATTATCATAGTCAAGGGTTGGTTCACTTTGTTAAAACCTTAAAACGTAAATTAACGTAAAAGGTGCAAGGTTTGCGTAGAAATAGAAAGAGAAAAAAAAAGTGAAAAGTGACTTTTAAAATATGATTGTAAGGAGACAATGATGCATAAAAAGTGTTGAGTAGACATAGCCTAGTTGTGGTTGGATTAATTGAACGTATCATGACGTACGTGGATAACTTCCGACGAAGTTAATTATTTAAAAAAAAATAGAATAGTTAAATAATTAAATAATAAAATTAATGAAATGAAAATTTTGAAATGTCACACACGATCACGAGAAGCTGGCTCTAATACCACATGTTAAGATCGTTTTAGCTCGAGGTTGGTTAGACCTCATCTAGGGATTACAATAACATAGACAAACATGAATGATACGCAGCGGAATAAGTAAACATCATATGTTATTGAAACAAGGTTTCTCGTCATCATCTCTAACACTAACAAACACCAACAGCCCTAATGCTACATGATCAAGTGTAGCACGGTTACATCCTAACAGGAATCATAAGATCTTGGGGCTACACACTAACACAAACTAGTCTAGGCGTTTACATAAACTACACGCCCTAGACCACACACACGCTTTCCTGGAGTTTACATTGTGTCACACATAATGTCAAACCTAATTCCCTGTATCTCTTTATATAATAAAGATACTAGGGTTACAAAATACTACGAAGGACTATATTGTAAAAACTTCTTTGTAAAGCAAGTCCTTTGTATTTTGCATTGTCTTCATTCTTCACTTTGTCTTCTTAAGTCCTTCTCTTTCATGTATTTTGTCATATCAACTCAAATATTAGACCCAACAAAGTATTTTTGCATAATTTAAAGAAATGTTTTATTAAGAAAATGTTTTCAAATTTCAAATTCATAACAGCCATATTTTCCGCTCAAAACCGATAGGAATTTTTTACCAGATAAATTTTCACCACGTCAGGACAAAAATGGGAGCGTATGTCGGGACGGTCCCTCAAATAGGGCGGCGGTCCCTTAGCGATAAAGGACCATCTGGTATTTAAGGGACCGTTGCCTCTCTCCTGACGTCTATAGATACAGAACTGTTCTCTTTCAGAAATCTTCACCTCTTATGCACTAAAACTTTATGTATTCCAAAATCCTTTCCAAAACATATTCTTTGATCACATTATCAGGTTCTTAGTTGTTTACAAGTGATCACACTCATCATTCCTCTAAAATGCAAGAGAAGAATATTCGTTGTAATCAAGAGACGAAATGTTAAAGAAGAGTCTTACTCATTGTTGTGGATCTATCACCATTTTCATTCATTGTTTTTTGTATGTAATAGGACTTGAGTGCAAGTCTTATATTGTGTATTGTGTTATATCGTGCCATCGTTTTGGTACGAGTTGTGAAGCCACGTGGGCTTTGTTAGATTGGTTCTAGCTAGGATTAGGACTCGACATTCAGGTTAGTGTCATTAAACTTGGTGTAAGCTTGTGTAAGGTTTGTTCCGCCATAAGGGAGCATGTTGATATAGTGTTTGTGAAACTCTCGAGTGTGAGACTCGAGGAGTGGAGTGGGACGAAGGAGTGAGCTTCGTGGCTGAACCACTATAAATCCGCGTGTCACTGTTTGATATTTCCTTGCTTTACCTTTACTTATTCACTTGTTATTGATTATATTTGTTTTTGGTTTGAATTCACATAAATATCGAATCGAACAATTTTCATAAACACAACATGGAAAGTAAATTTTCTAAAATGAAACTAATAATGGTGAAACTATTCAACCCCCCCCCCCTTCTAGTTTCTACAATTTTGACTCAAAAATAGTGTTTTCTAAGTTAAACCAAACGCTCCCTTTTCTAGAAAATTCACGACTAAAATGTCAATATATATATGAATTATATATCTTGACGACTCTGAATCACTAGTTTTATGTTTATAAACTTGACAATTTGTTGTAAAAATTATATCGACTTAATTTTGATAATTTTTGGACATAATCCAAACACCCTCTTATTGTATACAAAATTATTTTTAATGTATCGAAAAGTATATTTTCATGATTGACTAGTTGTAAAAACACAATGTGATTAGTTTTAACAAGTTTTTATGGCATTATTCAACAATGTATTTAAAAAAAATTGAAAAAGGGATGTATGAATTTTTCAAAAGTTTTCAACAAGAGGGTTTGTGATTATTGGTTTTTAGTGTTAATTATGCATTCTAATCCTATGGGAGGTATTTAGTTATGGAAATCCTAGACTCAATTGAAAGAAAAAAATGAAATTGAAGAAATTGAAATAAAATGCCTAATCTTGATTATGACAAAAATTAGAAGAAATTAGATGAAATGTGTTATGAAAAACTTACAATACTTGTTTAATCATGATATAAGTATTTGTCCCTTGCGAATCCAGCTTAATTGGGTGATTTGGAAGTGGATTTTTGGTATGTTTGGGATGTTGGCTCGTTCACAGCAACAGGAGGTGAAGTGGGAGGTGAAAAATGGAGTGTTTGGTTTAGGGATTAAGTGAAAAAAGCGGGGGAGTGAAATCAGATGGCCGGCCCCCTTAAACATTAAGAAAGCCGCCCCTTTTTGGCTGCTGGTCCCCTTAATTTTAAGGGGGCCACCCGCCAAATTTTCGATTTTTTTTCACGGCTTTGTTTCTGGAAAAAAAATAAATATATATATATATTTATATTAGATTAATATTTTATCACAAATACATTGAGGTATATTCGCACGAAAGGAATTACTTGACACTTTTATTTGACGTTTCGTCAAATAAATTTTTCTTGATAACTTTGGATAAAATTAATCAAGCCGTCAAGTCGACGAGAGAATTGAGGAGAGTATATATATATATATATATATATATATATATATATATATATATATATATATATATATATATATATATATATATATATATATATATATATATATATATATTAAGTATATATGATATATATATATATGGAATATATACTATAGTGTAACCATATATATAGTATATTATAATATATATATATACGTATACATCATATTATATATATATATATATATATATATATGATACGTATATATATATATAACGTTTAATTGTATTATGTGTGACTTGACCTTATCGAGGCCTTCCAAGCTCAATGATTACACTATAAAGTGAAGGATATAAGTTGGTCCACATTAATAGTGCGACTTAGATGAGAATCGTCCA
>LBNU01021502.1:48668-74719 GCA_014162995.1 Artemisia annua | reverse complement strand
TATAGTCACACTTATTAACACTTTTGGTCACTGTTTGCTTAATTCGTTGTGTGACTAAATACTACAAAGTCCACACAAACATAAAATTCATGTGACCATTGGATGATCAATAGTCAAACAAAATTCACATTTCTTAATTTTAAACAGCATATGGTCATACTTATTAACGCTTTTGGCCACTGTTTGTTAAATTGTATGTGACTAAATATCCAAAACAAACATGGTTTGTGTGACTAAATATTACAAAAGGCCACACAAACATAAAATTCATGTGGCCATTGGATGATCAATAGTCACACAAAATACACATTTGTTAACTTTAAAGAGCTTATGGTCACAGTTATTAACACTTTTGGCCACTTTGTTTTAAATTGTATGTGACTAACTCCAAAAAAGCAACACCCATTGCGTGACTAAATCATCACAAACGTCACACTCATTGTATATTCATGTGGCCAAAGGACTGGAAATAGTCACACATAATACACGTTTACTAGAAAGACTCATCTCAAATGTCACATATGTTATATATTTATGTGGCCAAAGGACAAACAATAGTTACTCTCAAAAAATATTCGTGTGACTATAAGGTATTTACGGTCACGGATAATGACTAATCCAACAAAACTTGTGCCTAATTTGTCACACATATTCGGGGTTTTGGTCACTCTTTTTCGATGGAAAAGGCCACGAACTCAACAACGTCACCATATGCCACCTACGGTGGCGGGACTTTTGGTGACACACGACGAAAAAAACGTGTGTGACTATATGCCTATCGTCACGCATTTTGGGCGTGACTGATAGAACTTTTTGTACCAGTGCTATCTTCATAACGAATAGGCCATTTTTCCTAACTCCTTTGCCTATGGACTTGCCATACTTAGTTATCTCACTACCTTCTTCCGAGAAGATTACTCTACACATATTGTCAACAATTTGACTAATACTAAGCAAATTAAATCCTAGGTTATCTATATGCTCAACATTTCTAATAGTAAGGTAGTCTTGAGTAATCGTACCTTTGCTAGTGATGTTGCCCTTAATTTTGATACCGAAAGTAACATTACCTCCATTGTAAGCTTTGTATGAGGAGAATAGACTTCGACTGCCCGTCATGTTATGAGTGTATCCACTATCTTTGACCTATTCATTTGGCTCCAAGTCGATTCCCAAGCAATTCTATTGAATAGGATAGAAACTCAAACATTTGGTCCCCAATATCTCATGCGTCCAAAGTTGTTAGTGTTAAACATCCTATGCATTATTTGCATTTTACTAGGATGTTGGAAAGGAGGACAAATTTCCCAGGGCAAGTAACTTTGTCGTTGAAAATTATTCCAAGTTGTCGGATTATTTGAATAACTTTGTCTCTAAAGTTACTTCTCGGTTGAGGAGTCCTTGACCGAGGTTTAGGCAAATTTGCTTTTCTAGGTGGAGGAGTCTTTGATCTAAGGTTAGGTTTTACAAAACCAAGTCAAGGTGTTGACAATGGTTTATAGGCACTTTTGGATTCCTTTTTACTAACTAAAGGTACTTCAACTATGTTAACCACTTTGTGATTTAGTTTAGGACTTCAATTATTTCTTAGATTCGACTCTGTTTTGTCCTTTGCACCAAACGGTACTACGGTAACACTAATTTTAGTGGTGCCGTCCACTGTTTCGACAGAACTCGAAGATTTACAAAATTTTACTTGTTTTGTTCCACTTGTTGAAGCTTCATTTTCACTTAGGTTCATATCGACATGCTCACTATATCTTGTTTTAGAAAACTTGTTGTTGGGCGTTTTAGCTTCTTTCTCAAATGTAATGATTTTTAATGTATTTTTCCTAAGTTGTATATTCTCTACTCCAAGACTGTGACATGACTCGCAACTAACATCCCAACCTATTCTTTTGTCAAGTCTTTTTATTTGATCTTTTATTTCTAAGATAGCTTTTTCTAGTTTGTGTAATGTTGCTTTTAATGTTTTGTTTCTAGTAATAATTTTAGAGCTTTACCTTACATAATTTATTATATTCATCATATAGCATGTTATCATTTATAGACGAATTATCACTATAGTAAGAAGAGTCAGAGTGTACCTCATTTGAAGCTTGAGCCATAAGACATGTTTCATCGTTTAGCTTCTTCTCCTCATTTTTATCACTATCACTCCATGACCCTTCTACTAAGGCTCTTTGGTTGTTGTTTCTTGGTGGCTTAGGACAATCTCCAATGAGATGATTTGGGTCTCCACATCTAAAGCATTTTCTATCATTCTTTCCTTTCTTATCGTCTCGGTTCTTTGAGAGAGTCTTATTCTTGTCACGAGGTTGTCTAACGAATCTACCCTTTCTTCTAAAGAACTTTTTAAAGTCTCTAACCGCTAATGCATACTCTTCATCCTCACTATCGGAGTTAGAGCTTTCCTCATCACTAGACTCTTTCTTAGCTTTCAATGCTAGAGATTTAACTCTTTTACTTTTGCCTTTGACTATGTCGGAGTCTTTCTTGATTATCATTTCATGAACTTTCAAGTTTCCTATGAGTTCATCAAGTGATAATGTCGCTAAGTTCTTTGACTCTTCAATGGCGGTGACCTTTGCTCTCCATTTGGGATGTAGAGCCCTAAGAAACTTCCTAACATACTTCTTGCTAGAATAACCTTCATCAAGAGCTTTTAGACTAGTAATAATAGTATTAAATCTAGCAAAAGCACTATCTATGGTTTCATCTTCTGGAATGGAAAATTGTTCATATTGTTGAACAAGAAGATCAATCTTGTTCTCTTTTACTTGATTATTACCTTGATGAGTGACTAACAAAGTTTTCCAAATTTCCTTGGCCGTATTGCACATAAAAATTCTTTCAAATTCCTTTTTCGGCAAAGCATTATAAATTACCATTTTAGCCTCGTTATTTTTGGCTAGTTTTCTTTTAAGATTATCACTTTATTGATAATAAAGAATAATTTGACCCATTCAATAGGTTTAAAGTCACCCTCGGTAATAACATGCCAAAGATCAATGTCTTTTGATTTCACATACGTTTCGAATCTTGTTTTCCAATAAATAAAACAATCGGTTTCAAAAAGAGGTAGTCTTTGCATAGATTGCCCTTCTTGATACTTGTCGAAATCCATAGATCGATTCATGTTTTAAAATACAATTTACTTTAAAATCTTGCTTGACCTGGCTCTGATACCAATTGTGAAAAACTAGAAGGGGGTTGAATAGTTTACCTACTCGTTTTAATTTATTTATAAAAATTACTTTGTGAAAAACTTAGATTGAAATGTGGATAAAATCAATCAACACCAATATGAACACAACACTATACTAACACAATCAAGCAAAAAGTAAGAAAAGAAAAGAGACGGAAAGATCAAACCGAGACAATGAGATTTATAGTGGTTCGGTCACGAAGCTCTTCTTCGCCCTACTCCACTCCCCGAGTACCACACTCGAGAGTTCTAAGCACTATGTCAACAAAGCTCCCTTCAGGCAGAGAAAACCGTACAACGTCGCTTACGTTATTTTCCAACACTAAGCTAGATGTCGAGTACTAATCTTAGCTAGTACAATTCTACCAAAATCCACACGATCCTAACAAGATCCACACAATCCTCACAAGATCCACACATTTCTCACAATCTACTCTTGATCCACTTGATCAATACTTGATCACTCAACACTCAAGAGATCCTCAAGATCTCAACAAGATCACAATGATCAACAAAATAACTAAGAAATACTAAAACACTTGATGTATGTCAAGATACAATCAAGTAGACAACTAGTAATGCAAGTGCACTACTCTATGACACTAACACTTTGTATCTTCTTGATACTTCGTGTTCTTCTCTTGACTAGTAGAGGAATGGAGGTGATCTTTGGTTGGATGAAAGGATCACTCTTTAAACAAAAGAAAACTAACTAATGATCAAAGGAATGTAAGTATGTTAGGAGTATAGAACTCAGAAAGTTATGTGTGAAAAAGGATAGCCAAAATATGGGAAATGAAGTGGTATTTATAGATTCTTAAAATTTGACCGTTTTAAGGGGACGGCACCATTAATTGTCACACGGTACCACTAAATTTATTGGTACCATGGTACCGTGCCAGAAAAACACGCTCCATTTTTTGTCTTTAGTGGTGAAAATTTATTTGGGGGAGTTTGGAGCTGATTTGAAAAAAAAATAGCTGTTGGGGATTAATTTGAAATGAATTTCCAAATAAAACATTTCTTTATAATTTAAAATATAGAAACTAGAAGGGGGGTTGAATAGTTTCACCGTTTTTAATTTCATTTTAGAAAGTTTACTTTACAAGTCGAGTTTATGAAAATGTTCGATTCGATATTTATGTGAACTCAAAACAACAACAAATATTATCAATAACAAGTAAGTAAACAAAAGTAAAGCAAGGAAAGATCAAACCGTGACACGCGGATTTATAGTGGTTCGGCCACGAAGCTCACTCCTTCGTCCCTACTCCACTCCTCGAGTCTCACACTCGAGAGTTTCACAAACACTATATCAACACGCTTCCATATGGCTGAACAAACCTTACACAAGCTTACACCAAGTTTAACGACACTAAGCGGAATGTCGAGTCCTAATCCTAGCTAGAACCAATCTAACAAAGCCCACGTGGCTTCACACCTCGTACCAACACGATGGCACGATCTAACACAATAAACAATATAAGACTTGCACTCAAGTCCTATTACATACAAGAATCAATGAATGAAAGTAATGATGAATCCGCAACAATGAGTATCACTCTTCTTTAACACTTCGTCTCTTGACTACAACGAATGTTCTTCTCCTGCACTATGGAAGGATGATGAGTCTGATCACTTGCAAACAACTAAGAACCCGATAATGTGATCAAAGACTATGTTTTGGAAAGGATTTTGCAATACAGAAAGTTTCAGTGCACAAGAGGTAAAGTTTTTAGCAAAATCACAGTTCTGTATTTATAGACGACAGGGGAGAAATCACGGTCCCCTAAACCCTAGATGGTCCCGTATTGATAAGGGACCGCCACCCTATTTAAGGGACCGTCCCGACATACGCTCCCATTTTTGTCCTGATGTGGTGAAAACTTATCTGGTGAAAAATTTCTGTCGGTTTTGAGCGGGAAATATGGCTGTTATGAATTTGAAATTTGAAAACATTTTCTTAATAAAACATTTCTTTAAATCATACAAAAATACTTTTGTAAAAATGTTTTGTGACATGAAAATGTAAAGTTTAGGTGAAAAATAAGTCCTTTGATCACATACACAAGTTGGTAGATGTTTGTACATACCTTAAGTGATGTTGGAAACGAAACGAGTTTTCTCGATCAAAAACTTATTAAACATAGTTTTACGTAACGTGTGTTTGTAGTTTGTGATTATCAAAACTAGAAGAGACCGAATAATGCAAATGAGGTTTTTGACATTATTTGTATTAACAATATCCCCCTTTTTGATGATTACAAAATATAAACTCATTTTATATAAAACTAGATGTTAACGAGTTTTCAAAACGAGGTTCGTTTTCTTCTCCCCCTTTTTGTAGAATCAAAAAGGCTTCGTCAAGAATGCGACGGCATCATGATGACTCCCCCTAGCTTGATGCTCCCCCTTGATGAGGGCATCGGGGAACGATCGATGGAATTTTCCTGCAAAAAGGTTAGTAGAAACATACAAGAAAACATAGAAATCCTGCAAAACAAACTGAGAATCGGCAGGAATAGAAAACTTTGGACGGTCCTTTAAAGTGGCGGACGGTCCGTTATCACAAGGGGACCGCCACCAGGGTATGGGACTGCCGGCTGAAGAATAACCTGGAACAAAAGATATGCATGCAGGAACTAGTTCATTCATTAAGAAATAAAAATGTTATTCATATGACTTATACAACATCAGTCTACAATCAAAAATCTAGTCTAATTTTCTAGGATAGATCATGAGTGTCCGGTTTTATTAATGAGCATGCATGCTTCTTTAGTACTTGCGAGGATGTGGTGGAAATGGGTTCTTGGGTAAGGGTTGTGGAAACCCGAAAGATAAGAGGATGGAAATGATGTAGTCAAGATCATTCTTCATCTTTTGAAAGTGGTTTTGGTTGTAAATCCAACAAGCACAATATCCCCCATGCGCATCCACTTGGGCGAGAGTGGGATGAGACATATTTGGAGGATGATGTTTTTGGGATAAGATGATGTTGAGAAGGCTCAAGTCAATTAGGTTGGAGAATTCTTGAGCGTTGATGGAGTGTATGGAGTTGACATTTGGCAATGGAGTTGGCAATGGTGATGGTAATGAATGATCTTGAGAGATCGGGTTTGTATGGTCATTGTGAGTAAATGGAGGCCCATTTTGTGGTTGAGAGGCAAAGAATGAGAATGATGAAGATGATGCCTCATGTTGTGATGTGGGATTGGAAGTAGCATGGTGATTGTTTGAGTTGGTTGAATGGTTCATGAAATTGCCAAGGCTTTGTTTCTTCCTCCATATTGGTTTGACCGAAATTCTTGGTTTTCTAGGCGGTGATGGTTTGTTATTGAAGGAGTATTCTTCTCTTGCACTTTGAGTGGTGAAGGATTGGATCACTTGAAACAAATACTTATAATCTTATGATCAAAGGATTTAGAAGGATGTTTGGAAGAGATTGGGACTAAAAATTTTAGTGCAAAAGGTAAGGAAAAATAGCAGAAATGAACCAGTATTTATAGGCAACATTTTCTGGCAACTGGAGCGTGCCTACCCCTTTAAATGGTGGCCGCCCTATAATTAAGGGGGCCGCCCTCCTGTAACGACAGAAACCTTGTCCTTTTTCTGGTGAAAGTTTATTTGGTGAAAATCTAACTGATTTTTGTTAAAAATTTGAATTCATATATTTATTATGAATTAAACATTTTCCTTTAATTACCAAAAGTGTTTTTCAAAATATACATAAAATGTTTATAACATTTTTTAAAATTTGTGGTGTCTAAATAAAATCCCTTTAAATGTATTAGACATTTGTTTATACATACCTTGAGTGATTTTGTTGGATGGAATGATATTTGTAACTAAATACTTGGATGGAATGATATATTTATTCTAACTGATTTTTGTTAAAAATTTGAATTCATATATTTATTATGAATTAAACATTTTCCTTTAATTACCAAAAGTGTTTTTCAAAATATACATAAAATGTTTATAACATTTTTTAAAATTTGTGGTGTCTAAATAAAATCCCTTTAAATGTATTAGACATTTGTTTATACATACCTTGAGTGATTTTGTTGGATGGAATGATATTTGTAACTAAATACTTGTTTACGTACTAATTTTACGTTTAATGTTTTTACATTTTGTGATCGTCAAAAGGTAGGGATACCGAAAAATATTAATAATGTTTTTATGCATTATTTATATCAACAATTAAGAGTTTACTCGCCTATATTTATGATCCAACGAGACAGATTAGATTACAATACACAACTATAAAACTAGCAATAAAACAAGTGACAAGCTATTTAACAATCAGGACAGACCTTCTATTTGTATCTTTTATCTATTTGTGTACGTGTTTGCTATTCGCTAATTCGTTCTCATTAGTTTAATTTACTGTTTAACTACCAAATCGTGCTAGTCTCTCAGACTAAACCCCCTTACGTTAGATTAGATTGTAAAACTAACTTAGAATATTAAAATGCTGATAGACAAACTAGGAATTACGTTCCACTCTTAGTGATCGACACTCTACTTAGCACTATATACATATTGATCGGATACACTGTCCATTAGTGTGTGTGTTATAGGATAAGTCAGCTAAATTAAATGTGAAACTTGAAATAGGCAAATCACCCTATACTACACCGTGACACGCTGCACACATCAAGTTTTTTGGCGGCGCTGCCGGGTAGTGAATTGTTAATACATGTTTATCTGTTAGTATTTTAATTAGGTTTGCTAAATTTTTAGATTTTTAGGTTTTTAGTTTTTTTATTTTTAACTTTGTTGTATATTAGTTAGATTGCATTCAATGTATAATTTGCATATTTACTGTTTTTGTGTGTTTATTTTGCTTTATTAGTTTTTAGTTTTTCCTTTTGTTTTTACTGCATAACTGCTGTCACTGTATTCTGCTGATACAAATGATACGGCGCATCTGTTTTTTAGATGCGGCATATGGCGTTTTAATTTTATATACAGCGCATTTTGTTGTCCTAAATATATCACGACTACAATATAATCTAAAATAGATAAAGTGGGTGTGAGCACTTTAGAGAAGAGAGAGGAATATGAGAAACTTTCATTTTATTATGAGAAGAACACACACCTCACAACTATAAGGTAATGGGGTATTTATACCTAAACGTTATGCCCAAGCATACCATCGCACGTATACAAGATATGCGATAGTTACTTAATGTCGCACTACATTAACAACTTACACATAAGTACCCTAGATTATAACAAAAGATAAATAGAAGTCCCTAGACTAATGATCTACGCTTTCCTTAGTCCAACAATCTCCCCCTAAGGGTGGATCATTCGGGTCTTCTATTTATGGGTATTCTTCAAGACTTCATCTTCGGTATCCAACACATTTTTCCATGAATCTCCAGATACTTCGAAGATTGAGTC
Organism: Artemisia annua; assembly: GCA_014162995.1. Classification (NCBI taxonomy): domain Eukaryota; kingdom Viridiplantae; phylum Streptophyta; class Magnoliopsida; order Asterales; family Asteraceae; genus Artemisia; species Artemisia annua. Next base: position 66,099 of record LBNU01021502.1, on the reverse strand, counting down.
TTTCATCAACAAACTGAGCAATCAATCTAAGCTTGGCTCTTTGATCATCATCAAGTCTGGGAATCGTCCTTTGAACGTCTTGAGTCAGTAAATCATTAATTCCATTCAGAACCCACTTCAATGTAACTAAGCTAAACTTTGGAATCTCATGAGTTACCATCAACCTCTTGACTCCCGATGCATTTTCATAAACGATCCCGATCTCGAACAAAGCACTCTGAATGCATTTCCAAAGGTTCATGTTCGTCTATACCAGGGAATGTGATCATTGGAAAGGTTAGGTTAACTTTCTTCTAAAGACTTTCAACTCTCATGTGAAAAATCATCAACTGTATCATAGCTAGTTGTGACCTCATGAAGATTTTCAATGCATCTCTAATATCTTCATCGTTACCTTGATCGTAGAGATAGGATATATTTGAGAGGTACATGTCTTGAATGTCTCGAGGATGGAGTAGGTGAAAATAAGCTTCACAGAAGACATAGTCGAGGTTGTTGTCTCTTCTAACTGTAAAGTTGATAAACCCATCAGTTCTGAACTGTTCCGATGTGACATATAAGTAATGAACAATCCGGTGTTTTGTGAAGACATTGTGACAAGGAGCTGCAACCCTGTATCTTTCAATGAAGTATTGTTGAGCGGCCTCGTTCATTCCGGTTATTCTCATATATGCTTCTACCTTATATTCCTTTTGATCGATGGCAGTAATGATAAACTTTTCATGATGAATTCCTTCCTCAAGAAACTCATTTCCCCAATATTCAAACATTAAGCTTGTGGAGGTTGACGGTCTGTACTTATCGTGTCCAGATACGAGATAATGCAAGTCATAGTTCTCGTACATTGAGGGTTCAGGGAATTTTAGTAGCGGATGATTTTCGATTAGAGCTGTCGAGTTGATAGGCTTTCTTACCAGTTTGTGATCATATACGTCTTTGACTCGAGCATCCATTAATATCTTACCATATATTTCATCCGTTACATGACTTCTGATTCTCGTAGCAAATTGACCTAATGAGAATGCTTTGGGCTTTTCAACCGTTGGCATCTTTTCAGGTTCATTTATCGTGGACTTTCCCATATCTGCTTGCATTTCACCCATGGTAGGCATACTACCACTTACATCTTCTCTTTCTACATCACTAGAGTCACTTGATGCAGCAACTTCTTGATCCTTTTGTGTTTTCATTGATCTTGAACGTGTTGGTTGTCTGCTTGATCTAGATGATGTTGTTGTATGTTGTGAAAGTGAAGTTGCATGTGTGGTTTGTCTCAATCTCTTGGAACTTCTCTCCCCCTCAGGATTACCTGAATCAGGGTCATCCTGATGTCGTTTGCGAGATTGAGGCTTGCATGGCTTTTCCAGATCAACTATTTGATTATTTAGTTGTGTTATTTCTTTCTTCAATGACTTGTTTAATGTAGTCATTGTAGATCGTAATGCAGATATTTCTTTTGATGTAGATTCTGAATCGGCTGTGAAAGTGAGTGAATAGTAGAGGTTTGGCTTTAGTTGTTGTAGATGAGGTGGATCCTTGAAGATTTGTATCAGCATATTTTTGAGTTGATCAAACGTGAGTTCCTTATCTCTAGTGACCTCTTCATCAACTGCTTTGTGAATTTGTTGTCGTTTATCCTGAGCTTCATGTAGTTCTTTTGAGTATTTATCAATTTCATTGACCGCTCTTTTAAGATATCCTTCTGTAACATAATTCGGAGGAGCATCTGTCCGAGGGTTTATAGTTGTTGATGATAATGGGATTGTCGTTGCTCGTTCAGTTTGTTGTTCGGTTGGTACTTGTGTTGTGATTGTTGTTGATGTTGTTGTTGCTGTTGTTGTTGTTGTTTGCTCTTTTGTTGTTGTTTTTGTTGGTTGTGGAGCTTCGGTAGTTGTTGTGGGAAATTGTAACGGGTCGGTTTCATGAAGAGTAACCGACGGCAAACTTGTCGCTGTGTCAACACATGACGCTGGGTTTGTTTGCTCAGGAGTTCCTAGGTTTAGGAGATTGGGAATCTCCAAGGATCTAATAATAGTACCGGTGTCTGATTCTAACCAATTCTCCTTGCTAGCTTCTTCTTTATGGGTTGTATCTACCTCCACTCCTTCATTGCCATCATTTTTGACGTTTTCCTGTTTGTCGAACAATGTTGTTTTCGAGTCATTTATCTTGTCACCTGTAGTATTGTGACTCTTTTCAACATTCATATCATCCCTTGTATCACCCGACTCCTGAGTGTCAGAAAGTCTTAATATTCTCCTTCTCCTTTTACCCCCTTGATTAGTTGTTTCAATCCTACTCCCCTTCTCTAGTCCTATATTCGCGCTAGTTTCTAAATCCTTATTCATTTCAGGGGTAGGTTCGCTCGGTTTAGAGCTTTCCATAGAAACGTTTAATCTACCTATGTATTTCTTGTATGCTTTGGAGTTCTTATCAGCAAGATTGAGCAATTCACGTGGAATAGGCATTGGGCTCTTTGTGGTTGAGTCTTGTGATGGCTGCAAGCTTTTCATTGCAATGTCAGTTATACGTACTACAACCGGCCTTGTTGAAAGCTTGTTCCTTCTTATCATATCCTGGATGAGTAGCTTGATGAATCTAACAAAAGGAATGTATTGGCCCAACTTCTTCGTCTTTTGCTTGGATTTTGTTTTTGCATTGTCCAATTCAACTAGCTCGATCCATAAAAGAGAAGCGTAGTCAAAATGACATTGATTCACAATTCCATAGAATATCTTATATATTGAGAATCTCCCGGCATCAATTCCTGCTTCTTTCCCGACAAGACATCGGTTAAGGATTGAAAACATTGTAGCCCATGGTCCAGGGAGACATTTTCTCTTAAAATCATAAGGGTTCTTGAGTTTAAACATTTGAGTATCGTATCCAAGTTCTAGGAAGAAGTTTTGGATTTGTGTTTTATCTGGAAGGACTTCAAAACCTTGTTTATCATTTGATGTTGCAATTGGTAAGTCCAGTACGTTTCGTAGAGATTCACCGGTCAGTTGAGTTGTGTATCTATCCACAGTAACTTCCAACACCTTGGATTTGTCATCACTAACCACCTTAATGGTTTTCCAGAATTGTTGTACATAGATTTGAGGGATTTCAAGGACAGTTTTGTTAAGTGCTAGGAATATTGGGTGATTTTTGAGTATTTCTATGATGATAGGATGATTGCATTTGAAACTGTAAGGGTTAAACAAAAGGTTGCTGTCACCATATCGTAGATACTCTGTGGATGGAAGGATTTGTTCAGATGTGAGTTGTTGTTGTGGTTGATCCTGAACTTGTTCTTCAGCCATTTAAGATGTTTGATTCTGAAATGATATGAAAATGATAAGTATATAGATAAAGGATAACATGTTTTATTTCACTCTGTCTGTTTTTATATGCTCTGGAATTTCTTTCTCGAGCATATTTCTTTTCTTTTTCTTTTCTTATGCTTTCTTGCTTTTATAGCATAAGCGCATGCTCCTTTCTTTTCACATGCGATTTAATTCTCTCTATCTGTTTTTATTTTCCTCACCAAAATTTTGTTAATTGTGATACTTTTCAAAGAATTTTAGGTTTTAGATATAATGTTATTTTATATTGCTCATGCCTTTTAAAAGAAACGTTTATCTAACCTTTTTAAGTTTTGGGAAAAAGTATCAACGTTTGTTGCAAACTTAAGTAATCTAGTGTAAACTAGAGAACTTGATATGGAAAACTATTTTCAAAGATTTTTTAATTGCATGAGCGTAAGATTTATTGATAAGTGGCCAAACTTTAAACTCTCTATTACGTTGCCTAGTTAAAGGATTCCGTTATCAGCTTTTAGGTGATAACTAGTCCTAGTAACTATCTTGAAGATGAGAAGTTCTTAGTTCAATCAATTACAAGTCATCTCAAAAGAGCTTTTGATGCATAAGTGTTAACCTTGAATACTCTATTACGTTGCGTAGTTAAAGGGATGCATTATCAGTTTTTAAGTGACAACTAGCCCTAATAACCACCTTGAAGATGAGATATTCTTAATTAAGATAGTGTTGAGTCCTTTCAAAACCATTTGAATAAAAAAAAATAGAGTAAAGTTTGTCACTTGGTTGCATGAATTTGTTTAAGCAAACTTGAAAAACTCATAGCATTGGCAACCAAGAACATGTTATGAAATTTATCCGTCAAATCCATTCATTTACACAAAGTCCATATTAAGATACAATCATAGTATAGTCTAAGTTATGAATTAAACATATGCATCACATTTACTTAAAAGGCAATATAGTGATACAATCCTAGTCTAATTGTTGAATTGAAACTAAACATATGCAACTTAATGTTTCAAAAGTTTAAAATTTTCTCATTTGATTGAAAAATTTTCATTTATGTTTGATTTAAACTTTTGTATAAGCACTTGTGAAATTTCAAACAAAACTTGGCTTATTATTGAAAATTTTGTGATCTTATAAGTTTTATATGAACAACTTATGATTTTGATGAAAAATGATTGTTTGATCATGTTTATTACTTAGCTTTTATTTATTAAAATGTTTGTTTTATTGTATATAAGTGTTAACTTATATAAAACTTAACAAAATTTTAAGAAATTTGGGCAGAGTAACATTTAGAAATAGTGGGTAACAAAACGTTTGGAAAAATGGCCATCGCAATTTTCACAAATGCGAGAAAAGTCAACTTTGGTCAAGCGTCGCAGAGATATTAACACAGACATCGCATTCCAAAAGTTGAGATATTAACATATTCTCCAGATTAAAAGTCTCGGAATTAAAGTGAGATGGTGGTCTATCGCAGGACAAATAGGACAGCTTTCATCGCAGAAAGATTGAACTGCGATTTGAAGGAAATTTACATCGCAGCCAAAGTTTCGCAAAATTTAAATTATTATTAAATGCTGATTTTGGCTCTATCGTAAAGTCTCGGATCGCATCAATTATGATGTCACACTTTTGACTGTTCATCTTCTACCTCTAATTCGACCATTTTTACCCAAAATCCAACCGTTTGATCCATCGTTTTCTTTCAAAACCATGATCTAAACACTTTAATATTGTCATCTAACCACAAAAACACTTCCAAAACATTCTACATCGCAAGCTTAATAGTGATCTAAGTCTTATCAAAACTGTAGCCCTAATTGGCCAAATTCTTGTTCAAAACACAAAATTAATGACGGAAATTGAAGACTAAGATATATTATTCAATTTAAACAATGTTTGAAAGCTTACTTTTTGCACGAAATCGATTTAATTGGCAAGAAACAAGTATGCAATGCGAAGTTTTTTGGGTTTTAGAGAGAGAAAGTGTGATAGTACTGTGTGAGTTATGAGAAAAACCTTCGCATCCCACTTTTGGGTATATGAACTCATTTTGACTTTTTGCACCTTTTCTCTGACGCGGTAACTACGAGGCTTTTTGGACTTGGGGGAGGGTTCAAACATAGTTTTACACTTTTAGCAAAACTCCCCCTAGACTTTAGCTCTCATCACACAAACTCTTTTAAAGTTTTTCATTTTATCTCTAACAAAAATTTGAAAACATGTTAGTTCAAATAAATGAACGTTATTGTTATATCAAAATTTGTTAAAGTAAAATCTATCACTCCCCCTTGACGTAATGGTATTTTCCCAACATTTTAACAACATTTTTCTTGTTCAACAAAAATTTTATTAGCAACAAATTAATGAGACTTATTTATTGATTTCAAAAACAAATTTCTATTTTTCTCCCCCTAAAAAATAGCATAAGATTTTAAGCAATTTTTGACCTATTAATGAGCAGGGTAGCATTGTTTTTGAATATTTTATTCAAAATCGAGCTAAAAAAGATTTTGTGAATCAGAAAAACATGCTCAAGTTTGTGAGTATCATGAGCAAAATATTTTATTAAAAGGATTTTGAGAAAATCTTTTTGTAAAATCTTGTATACATTTTGCTCACGATAAATAAGAAGATTTCTCTTCTTTTCTCAAGGATTGACGCACTGAAGCGTACGTTCAGGGTCCTTTCATTTTTAATGTGATTTAACCAAAAGCCATTATGATTTAATTACCGTTTAAGATTACCAGATGTACCAGTGATTTCTGATTGGTTGACTTCTTTGACTTTGTTGTTGTCAGTGTCATCACGAATGGTTGCCATTCCTAAATGTTGTTGTAGGTATTCGAATCTTTCTTGAGGCAAAGATTTTGTGAAGAAGTCGGCAATTTGATAATCAGTCTTCATGAAATACAATTCCACAGTCCGTTTCTCTACATGCTCCTTAATGAAATGGTATATGATTGCTATGTGCTTGGTCTTTGAATGTTGTACTGTGTTACAAGAGATGGCAATGGCACTTTGTGAATCACAATAGACAGGGATCTTGTTGTACACGAAGCCATAGTCCGTCAATTGTGTTTTCATCCATAATACTTGAGCACAACATCCGGAGAGAGCAATGTATTCTGCTTCTGCAGTTGACAATGCAGTATGATTTTGTTTCTTTAAAGACCAGCTGATTAATTTCTCCCCCAAGAATTGAGTAGATCCATACGTACTTTTGCAATCAGTTTGACAACCTGCATAATCTGCATCTGAATAGGCAGTTAGTCCAAAATCGGTGTCTTTCGGATACACAAGGCCCATATGAGATGTTCCTTTAAGGTACCGAAAGATCCGTTTTACAGTAGTTAGGTGCTTTTCCGTTGGCCAAGATTGGTAATGGGCACACATGCAAACAGCAAATTGAATATCAGGCCTACTACCTGTAAGATACATAAGTGAACCAATCATGCTATGGTATTTTGTAGCCTCAACCGGTTTACCATTTCTATCTTCATCTAGTTTCGGTCTATGCAACATAGGTGTACTCATGGAATCAGATTTATCCATTTCAAACTTTTTCAAAATTTCCATCGTGTATTTGTTTTGATGTATAAAGATACCATAAGGAGTTTGTTTTACTTGTAGACCCAAAAAGAATTTTAATTCACCCATCATGCTCATCTCAAATTTCTGTCGCATGATATTTTCAAAGTTTTTGCAATAGTTAGGATATGTAGATCCAAAAATGATATCATCGACATAAATTTGGACTAGCATGATGTCGTCACCTTTCTTTCTAATAAATAAAGTTGGATCGATTGAACTTTTGATGAATTTGGTTTAAGCAGATATTCTGATAACACTTTATACCATGCACGTGGTGCTTGCTTGAGTCCATAAACTGCTTTATCAAGAATGAAAACATCATCGGGGTGATCTGGATCAACGAAGCCTTCTGGTTGACTTACATACACCTCTTCCTCTAACTCCCCATACAAAAAGGCCATTTTCACGTCCATTTGGTATATGGTGAAAGATTTGTTTGCTGCATAAGCCAAGAATAAACGTATTGCTTCGAGTCTGGCCACTGGTGCAAATGATTCGTCAAATCAATCCCTTCTTCTTGATTGTAACCACGAGATACAAGGCGAGCCTTGTTGGGAAGTACATCACCATCTTCATCAAGTTTATTCTTCAGAATCCATTTTAAAGTAAGTATGATTTTCCCAAGAGGACGTGGAACCCGTCGCCATACACCATGTCGTATGAATTGATTAATTTCTTCTTGCATGGCAACAATCCAGTCTGGATCTGTAAGTGAAATTTTGACAGTTGCGGGTTCTATCCGACTTAGGAATGAATTGTATTGGCAGAATTATGTTGAAGAACGTCTTGTTTGAACAGGTTGTGAAGGATTTACAATTATTTGTTGTAAAGGGTGAGCGTGAGTCCATCTTCTTTTGTACCAATGTGGTTGGTAATTTTGTTGCATGTCTGAAGTTACATTATTCAACGGATCAGAGGGTCCAGCGACCTCGGGTTCCGGAGTCGCGAATGGATTGATGAATTGTTCTTCTTCAGACGGTGCATTGGTAATTATAGGATCATCAACATTTAAGGTGGAGGGTGGAGTGGTATTGTTTGAGGATGGCTCTTGGTGAATATGCGTAATTGGAGGGGTATCTGGTGTTGAGTCAGCAGCTTCATGAGTAGTTGTAGACAAACCGGATACGGGAGAGGGGATGTCTTCTTGATGATTAACTTCAATTATCGGAGTTGCAGCGGATTGTTCAGACATCTTCATCCTATTTCCTCCACATGATTCATCATAGAATTTCTAAACAGCCCACCTAACTCTTATTTGTTTCTTCTTTTAAAATTTGTTGTTGATGATGTGTGGTTTGGTACGAGTTCTGAACTGTGTTGTTCAGAAGTCTTAGTGGGTGGCATTGATTCTGACCGAACTGGATCAGAAATTGTGTCATCTACTTCATCGAAATGGACATGGATTGTTTCTTGAATCAACTTTGTTCTCCGATTGTAGATATGATAAGCACTTGATTGTGTGGAATATCCAATGAAAATTCCAATGTCCCCTTTTTTATTAAGCTTACCAATATCTTCACGATCATTGAGGGGATAGCATTTGCAACCAAAAGTGCGTAAGTATTTTACATCGGCTTTTCTCTTGTGAAGGATGTGATATGGAGTTTTGTTAAAACGTTTGTTGATTATAGATCGGTTTTGTGTGAAACAAGCAGTTGATACAGCTTCAGACCATAAGTTAAGTGGCAATTTGGCGGAGGATAGCATTGTTCTGGCAGCTTCTACTAATGTTCGGTTTCGTCTTTCAACGACACCATTCTGTTGAGGAGTGTATACTACCGATCTCTGATGAGTAATGCCAATAGAATCAAAGAAATCCTGAAGAATCTGATTCGTGAACTCTGTTCCATTGTCAGTTCTAACAAAATGGACTTGAGCTTGTAAACCTACTTGTACTCTGGAGTCTCAGCCTTTGAAGCAAGAAAATGAACCCAAGTGTAAAGCGACTAATCATCCACAATAACCAATATATATTCCTTTCCATTTCTGCTGACCACACGCATCGGACCACACAAATCCATATGTAATACATGTAAAGGAGCAACGGTACTAGGTAGGGGTTTTGATTTGAGTGTCGCACGTGTCATTTTTCCTAATTCACAAGATGAACAAAGATGATCTTTCTTAAAAGTTAGTTTTCGTAATCCCCTGACTAAATTATGTTTGGCAAGTTCGTTGATTTTCTCAAAGTTTAAATGAGAAAATCGACAATACCATAGCCATGCTTGTGATGATGTTGCTTTTGCAAGCAAGCAAATTCGTTTTGGTGATGTTATCTCATTAAATGCAATTTGGTAGAGATTCGAACCCCTGGAGTTTTAGAGAATGTCAACGCCGTCGAGAGTACAAACAATACACGAATGTTTCCTGAAAGCCATCTCTAAACCGCTATCATAGAATTGACCAATATTAAACAAGTTGTGACCAATTCCTTCGACATAGTAGACTCGTTGAATTGTAACCTTATCATGAATGAGATCCCCATAACCGGTGATTTTGGCTACATGATCATTCCCAAAACGCACTATACCCAAGAAGTTGGTTACAAAGTTCTTGAGCAGTGCCTTGTTCCCGGTCATGTGCTGGGTGCACCCCGAGTCGAGGTACCGAAGGCACACTTGGACAAGCTGCACATCAAAGCAAAACACATAAAAGTGGGAATCCGCTGATGAAGTTGTTCCACGTAGTTAGACAGTATAGAATGCAAACCTAGTGGATGAAAATTTTCAATTTGTTTAGGCTCTAATTGCTTCTTAACTGGTAACCATTTGTAACCTACGCTTTTGAACACTCTTCCAGTCGGGATCCACTTAAGGCAAGATCTAAGGGGTTTTCTCTGATCTCATTACTTCTACCCTTTTTAAACCAAGCTTTGCATGTTCTATGCTTAGTATTACTAACATTTGATGTATCAGTCCTAATGGTGTTGGCATTCATGTTATTACAATTCAAATTTGCATGCACACGATTCGAAGAAACAGAATTATAAGTAACAGAATTTAAACAAGGATTCATGCTATTAGAAGCAGCAGATCCATGCATATTAAAGTTATTACAGTCGTCCAATCGCTTAGAGCGTTTTTATTGAAAGCTTTAAAATATATAGGTTTTTCTACAACTTGGGCCTGAGAGGCTCTAGTCTTCAAGGCATCTTTCTTAATTGGTCTCTCCCTGCTACAAGAAGTTTCTAAACCTGGATCAAAGAGCAAATCATCGTTAGGCGATTTTGGAGCTTGATCATGCTGAACTAACTTCCGTTTCTTACGTTTCATATATATGTAATTCTTTGACCTCGTAGATTTCTTCTCTATAGGGGGTGGGGTCAAAGAACACACTGGTGCATCTAGAGCTATATCGTTACTAAGTAATGCTTGCTGCCTAGCAAATTCTAATTCTTTGTTTTGAATCATATCATTTGACCCATACGGTTCTTTGGAGGATTTAGATCCAAGTTTATACATACCAGGAGCGATTACATTAGTGTTAGACAAAACCTCATTTTGTTTTGGCTCAAAAATATGAGTTGTACGTTTTTGTTTTGCCATTTTTTGTTAGTTAGAAAAGTTCGAAAAATTTGAGTTTTCCAACTGGCATTTATCAACAACTTCATCATTCTGGTTTTTTATCAAATCAAGCACTTTAGATTTGAGTTCCTCATTCTCTTTTAAGACTATATTCAAAGACTTTTCGTAGGAAAGCTTGTCGTATTTGTTTTCTTCAATTCGTCTTTGCCAATTTGCTTCAAACGTTAAAGATTCTTTTTCAAGTTTAGCACAAGAGTTTTCAAATCTTGCAGTATGACAAGGCAATTCCTCGTTCAACTCAACATTCTTTTGCAAACATTCTTTAAGACTCTCGTTGAGTAAAAGGTTTTCCAATTCTAATGACGTTTGTTTGTTTTCAAAATGCTCAATTTTCTCCTCATTTTCAGCTAATTGTAATTTGAATGATTCCATTTGATTAACCAAAAATTCTTTTTGAATGTCAGAGTTTACATTTAAAATATCATATTCATCTTCAAGAGATTTAATGTATTTTACATCATTTTGCATTTCAGACATCAATGCTTTTTTAAAGGCATTAAATTTATCGTTAATGGTCACAGTTGGCTCAATGAATTCCTTTATTTGTTTCTTGACCTCTTTTAAAATATCCACTTGATAAGTGTTGGATCTTAAAAGTTCATCAGTTTGAAAATCTTGCTTCTTGCAAATGATATATAACGATGAATTTATTTGATTTCTGAGACGACAAAAAGTTTTCCTTGCTAAACTCTCATATTTGCTAGAATCATATGTATTATCAGTTACCTGATCCACATGTTTCTGAACATTAGTTGGTTTTCTTGAAAGTACATTTTGTTTGTTAATCAAATTATAATCAGCACTAAAATAGAAGAAATTGATTTTCTTTTCTTTAACCTTTAAACGTTTTTGAATTTCCTCTGTATCAATATGAGGTGGATTAAACATGTAATCTTTAAAGGTATTACGTCTCATGTAATCATGATTATACATACTTGGTAATTGGCGTTTAGCCATATCTAGATAAGACGGTTTGGTGTAACCAAGATCCTGAGTCAAATCCATAAGGGGATCTGGTTTCGGGAGTAACATGTNTTGAGTTCCTCATTCTCTTTTAAGACTATATTCAAAGACTTTTCGTAGGAAAGCTTGTCGTATTTGTTTTCTTCAATTCGTCTTTGCCAATTTGCTTCAAACGTTAAAGATTCTTTTTCAAGTTTAGCACAAGAGTTTTCAAATCTGGCAGTATGACAAGGCAATTCCTCGTTCAACTCAACATTCTTTTGCAAACATTCTTTAAGACTCTCGTTGAGTAAAAGGTTTTCCAATTCAAATGACGTTTGTTTGTTTTCAAAATGCTTAATTTTCTCCTCATTTTCAGCTAATTGTAATTTGAATGATTCCATTTGATTAACCAAAAATTCTTTTTGAATGTCAGAGTTTACATTTAAAATATCATATTCATCTTCAAGAGATTTAATGTATTTTAAATCATTTTGCATTTCAGACATCAATGCTTTTTTAAAGGCATTAAATTTATCGTTAATGGTCACAGTTGGCTCAATGAATTCCTTTATCTGTTTCTTGACCTCTTTTAAAATATCCACTTGATAAGTGTTGGATCTTAAAAGTTCATCAGTTTGAAAATCTTGCTTCTTGCAAATGATATATAACGATGAATTTATTTGATTTCTGAGACGACAAAAAGTTTTCCTTGCTAAACTCTCATATTTGCTAGAATCATATGTATTATCAGTTACCTGATCCACATGTTTCTGAACATTAGTTGGTTTTCTTGAAAGTACATTTTGTTTGTTAATCAAATTATAATCAGCACTAAAATAGAAGAAATTGATTTTCTTTTCTTTAACCTTTAAACGTTTTTGAATTTCCTCTGTATCAGTATGAGGTGGATTAAACATGTAATCTTTAAAGGTATTACGTCTCATGTAATCATGATTATACATACTTGGTAATTGGCGTTTAGCCATATCTAGATAAGACGGTTTGGTGTAACCAAGATCCTGAGTCAAATCCATAAAGGGATCTGGTTTCGGGAGTAACATGTTCATAGTTTGAGTAGTCTAAAGATCAGTGCAAAGTTTAGTTTCAGCTTTAGTTAATCGTTTGATACACTTAGCTTTATCTTCTTTGAGATTTGAAACTTCGGTTTCAAGATTCTTGTTAGATTTTTCAATTTGTGAAATGTTTCTTTTGAACTGAAAATTTTCATTTTGTAAATCTCGAATTTGCCTTTTGAGCACTAATGGTCTTTCAGACTTCTCTTCGTATAACATGTCCTTGATTTTCTTTTCTAAAGAAGCACTTTTGTCTTTTTTAAGTTTTATCAAGTTAGCATAATTTTGAATCTGAGTTTGAATAGTGGCATAATTTTGAATCATATCATTATGATCTTGACTTGTTGATGCATGATTATCATCGTCACTATTAGTAGGTAACGAGATATTAACCCGTGTAGATGTTTCACTACGTTAGATAATATCAGTTGGTTTACTAATGGTGCAAATGTGACCGTGTATAAATTCATCAAGATCATCATGATCATAAGCATCTGATGTTGTACCTGATTGATAAGACCGTCATCCTTTTCAGCATCAGTGTCATAGCTTGGAGTACCTTCATCATCTTGTGCTTCAAAGATATCCACTTTCTCCAAAGAAGCCATATACACCATGTTTGTTTCCAGTAGTTCACCTTCATCATGAGATCCATCATGAAATCATTTTCATCAGCACAGAGTAATTTTCCCTTTTCTTCCATGTCAGCCAATAACATTTTATGTCTGTAGTAGGCCCTGTTACGCACTTTTCCATTTGGACAATTTTTAGCAAAGTGACCCGGTTGACCACATCCAAAGCACGTTGGTTCTTGGTTGTCTTGACCAGCATCATTCTTTTCAATCTTCTGAGCTCCCTGTCTGATTATCTCACCTCTAGGTGGCATGTCTTGTCTTTTGTTTAATGCAGTAGGTGCAGAAGTTGTTGTAAGATTGTTGTTGGTTGACGTTTTTACAATGATCTTTGTATCTGTTTACCAAGTAATGCTAAGTTTGAACAATCTTAGTGAGTTCAACAGTGGCTTGGTCCTGATTTAGATCATTTGAATCATCCATTTGTGAGTAGAGTGTGTCATTGCTTGAATGGAAGGATTGTTGATTCTGATGGTACGAGGAGACTAGGGCTAATGGATCAGCAATTGGTGGTTGAGATGTAAGTTGACTTGACACTTCTTTTTCCTTGCCATTTCTTTTCTGTTCAAGAATGTCATTGACTTCAACCTGGTTATGTTTCAACAGATCAAACAAGTTGTTGATATCTTTAGCAGTGAGATCTTGATTTTGTCTGATTGCAATAGTGAAACGTCTCCATTCAGGTTGTAGGTTTGTGAGAAACATGGTTTTATGTTCAATGTTTGATCGTTTAAGGTTGTGACGATTCATTTCATTGATCAGCTTGTTAAAACGAATGTAAGCATCCTCTAGACTTTTTTCAGGTAATTGTTTGAAGGACTAACAGTTCCAAAGAGCTAGAGTTTGTTGTGTCTGAGTTCCAACATCCGCACCTTGCATCAATCTTTCTAAAGCTTGCCATTGGTCATGAGCAGTAAGATTGCTATCAATGGCATTGTAAATGTCATTACATAACCCATATAGAATCAAGTTCTTGGCACGGATATCAGCTTCAAATTGTGATAGTTCATCTGGATTAAGATCATCTTCCGTTTGAAGTCGTTTCTCATCTTTGTTATTAGGGTCGTCAATCAGTTTCATCACATATGGACTCTTTTTGATAGAGTTGATCAATAGCTTACGTTCTTTGTACCCCATAATAACATTCATGAACCTTGAAGACCATTGAACATAGTTTCCCCGATACAGCATGGGAGGCCTAGCATCACTCCCAGCTGCCAGTGCATCTTGAGTAGTCAATATTTTGATATTTGGATCTTTGATATGAGGTGTTGTTTTAGTATGAGAGTTTGTTGTTTTAGTAGGTTATTATAGGTGATGATGAATATGATAAACATTATATAACATACAAACACAGTGGAAAACATCACCTAATAAGGATCCATATAGCCATATGATCAATCGATAAATAAATATAACAATTATATACCTTTGAAGCATGATTCGGGTAACACCAACAATATCACCACCACGATGGAATGCAAGAAACCAAAAGATCAATAAGGTTGATCTTCTCTTATGTGTGAAACACACTACACGTCACCGATCACCACTCGATGCTAGTCTTGACCTCGTAACAATCGATCTAGCCTTTAATTACACTAGAATAAGGTTAGATGGGATCAAAAATCACAAACCCTATATGGGAGTGTTTAATTTCGTGGCTATTAGGGAGAGAAAGGAGGAGAGAAAGCTCGTAAGTGTATATTGTCATTGATCCTTTCCTAATGACCAAATCATTAGTAGTTATCAACATGTAAGTAACACTTAGCCCCTTGCATTTCCTCATCTTGTCCCTTTCCTTCCTAGGCCAGCCATAAGGGCTTACCCATTTGTTATGTCCAATCCAATACACTAAGTACAAGCTTAGTGATTAGTGGCCCGTTATTGATCCCAAGTTACGTAGTCGTTTATATATTGTAAATACGATAAATACAATCTATAAAATGGTGTCTTTGTGTATAAGTGTGTGACCCCATACACTCACATATGTCTAGCCATATAATTATTTATTATGACACAAGCATACTCCAACAGCTCCAACTTGCGACGTCATAATAATCAAGTAATTATACAAGCAAAGGTTAGTGTCTAGCAACACGCCAATGCCCCTAGAAATATGTGAAGGTAGTTTCTTAAACGTCTCATTTAAATGGTTTATATGTCATCCATCCTTTTGCTACAGATACTATGTTGAACACTAGACATGGATCAAAGTCATTCCATTTGTTCAACTATTATGTTTCTCGATCTAGATATTGAACAAGATTACCAAGTGAATTAAGATTCATCTTAATCTCAATTGGGTACGGCCATACAAACATCTGTTCAATTCATCGAGGGGCCCAATAGTATCTAACTCCATGACATGTGGAGGAACAAATCCTATTTTAACTGCACGTGTCATTCATGCATTTCATATCACTCCTGAAGATGGTTTTTATAACTACCTTATTCAGGACAGCGTTTAACCATATCAAAGAATGAAATTCCACACATGCAAGACCTACTTGCATCTCAAGTCTGAGGATAAGAGACATAACCATTTGTGAGATTCACTATTGACGCCGATCCATGCAGTGAATACCCGTAGGTTGGGTCAGTCCAATGTTCATCACAATGAACAACATGTGAGTTTGGTGGAAACATCAATTAATATTTATTCTAAATAAATATCACCAACACGCTCACATTTGCCATAATTCGATGATTCTCCCGTATCGTCAACTGGCAATGGACAATTTTAGAATAAATAAATTATTCATGGATTAAACATGCAAATATAGAACACAGTAGTATAAATGAAGACGATTATACCCGGTATATCAATCCATTATATAATACGACTGCTTACAGTTCCATTATCCAAATACTAAAAGCAGATATGCACAAGACTACATATAGATCAGAATCCGATGTTTCCACCATGATCAATTTTGTTGTACTAGACAAGTAGTCATCTGAGTAAACTTTGAGAATACTTGTTTCAAAATTCAAAAATGTTTGAATAATGATTGTCCTTTTGTATGTGTGCATTCAAGTATTGCAACAATACATTCCATAGTGTGTTTGAAGCTAGCAATACACCTACTTTAGACAGTCATTTTAACAGTTTCTCAAACTATAAAGTATTCTTATTCCTTTAATGTATAATGCTTTAATGCTCTCAATCGAGCATATCTAGTTAGCAATGTCATTATCCATGATGACATCCTACTACGACTAGGGTTGAGCATCATCTTAGTTAAATAAGCATCAATGTATGCAAACTAAACAGAGATCCTCAAATGTCCGTAAACGTTGTAACATATCTTTGGTCCTTTGTAAGTCCATTAGAATGTTCGTTTAACAATTATCTGATGACTTTCACTTAGATATTTATTGTTATCAATGCATCTTGCATTCATGCAAATGATATAAATAATCCAATACATCATAAGGTTTCCATTCATGCATTTAATCTCATCATGTAAGATTGATCATTGAGACTCCCCTCAATGACATGTCATATTGTTTTAGATTATTAACCGCTTATGTTTATTCTAATAAACACATGCAACAAGGTTGTATGTTTTATTTCCTAAATTCCTTAAGTGAAACTTCATTCCAGGCTAAGGATTAAAGTCTAGCTTAGATGGAATATTGTTTCTTATATGTTAACAACATATGAGATTTAAGAAAATAAATACATTGCTCCTACTTGCTCTCAGAGTAATCAGGAGTGATCTTATTTAATCAAAATCAAATTAATGATTTTATAATTAATTTAGGATCTCTGCTCCTAGATGCATGATCTAATCCACACCTGGATTCTTATGTCTTGTATACATAATAAAGATTATATAGATTCATAAACCCTTTTGATTATTCATCGTCCTTGCAAAAGTAATCAAAAAGTGTTTTGAAATCCTATTGTCATATTTCATTTGCATGAAAATAGGTATGACAATTAATCATCTTTATACATTTAATGTTTGTAGGTATGAAGATTTAATCATAGTCAATTTCTTGAGTACGAGTAAATTCCTTCTACTACGCATGCATTAAATGTGTGTACAAGTTTGTCCTTATGAGTCTTCTAGTTCAAGAAACTCATTTTTAACCTCACAGTCTAACTGATTTGGTAAGAGATCAATCAAGCTCCATGAGTGATTGTCTTTCAAGGACTGCATCTTAACATTCATAGTTTTAAGCTATTCATCAGATTCAAGATCTGATAATGCATCTCTTTAGTTAGCAGGTTCACTATGATCCTCCAACTTATATCCCTTAACATTGATATAAAA
>LBNU01021502.1:27455-37969 GCA_014162995.1 Artemisia annua | reverse complement strand
CTGGTTTATAAAACTTTCTTAAACCACAGAGTGCTCAAAGTTTTGTAAAATCAAGATCCCAAAGATGGCCGATAATGATGTACCCCAAGCTAGTCGATAAAAAGGGAGGAAGTACTCTGCTACTCAAATCCTAGTTAAGGAACACTTGGGTACTTTCAGTGACCCAACATCCGCACTTTCACATTTCTCATCAGCCGGTAGTTCATCTTCATACGTAACCTTTGACTGAACTTTCTCTGTTCAATTTCAAACAGCAACAAGATCATACATCAACAAGTACAGAAAATGCATTTCCTCAAGCACAATTAAGTCTTTACATCAACAATTCAACGTAAAGCAGAACTAGTAAAACAAAGAACCAGAAGAAGAGGATTCGTAGCCGATATCATCAGACTCATCATGGTAGACACCATCTTTACCATCATCGCCTTTCTTAGACGAAAATTTATCATCATTCATAACACTTTTTGGTGCTGCTGCATTTCAAGTTTGGATAACTGTCAGAGTTTTCAAGTAAACATGTAGAATCATTTAGAGACAATATATTGAATAATTTTAAATACTTAAAACAGACTTACGAGAAGGAGAATCAAAATCACCAACACTGAAAGAAGGAACATCATCGTCCACCTACTGTTTGTGATTCTTCATCTCTGCATTAAAACAAAACGCGAACAGAATTACAGCATTAAGATTAATCACTTATAACCTAAGTTTATAGCACTAATCTTATGAATAACCTAAGTTTAATGCACGCAGCAGCAGATACTTTATGTGGCTTTGGCAACAATTGGCCCCTGTGTTCATAGTTTGGGGCTCAATTTTCATTGTTCCGTTAACCACTAACTTTGAACTTTGAACTTCAAACACTCCTAAGTCTTATCAACTAAAAATAACAATCTACATTACAAATGACCAACTAAATCCTTTTATAAGGATATACTAAATTCCAACACAGACGTGTTTCATACCATTTGCTAAAACTATCTAGTACACTTCTATCCTACGTTACAACTTAACGAGCATATTTCAACAGGCATACATTTTAAAACATACAAGCCTATTCATTAGCATTTGTGTTTCCTCGATCAAAATAATCTCATTAAATTGCACAAACAACAACAACATGGATAACCAGGGCCACACGACACACAAATTACGGTGTATGGTAATGGATTTTGTCAGGTTTTAGGCTCCAATTAGGTTAATCTCAAGAATTTTGTTTTCTGTGTTGTTGTCCATGGTTAATTAACTAGGGTCGATGAAGAGGTCAATTGTAAAAGATTACATGACCTTTGTTTTGTAATCTCACATGACCTTTGTTTTGTAATCTCTCTGGGTGGTTGGGATGATGTTTATATAATGAAGTAGGCTTCTAACGGCTGGTTTTCGTAAATTTTTTTTTAAATTTTTACCCGTAACACGTTTTTGTTAATGAGTGTTACAAAAACATATGGTAAAAAATAGTTTGGTTGATAACGGCATAACGCGGACCATTATTGGCTATATAGTTGATCAATCCCTCAGTCGACCACCTAAGTTTGGAAATAATAAGTAAGCCAATGTTTATTTAAACCAAGCCTCCAAACTATAAGCTTATCACACTCAGAAGAATGATGTGAAGATAAAAAATTCAAAAAGCATTTCGAAAACTACCCGTTAGAAACCTACTTCATTATATAAACATCATCCCACCCACCCAGAGAGATTACAAAACAAAAAATCCTATCATCTTTTACAATTGACCTCTTCATCAACCCTAATTAATTAACCATGGACAACAACACCGAAAACAAAATTCTTGAGATCAACCTAATTGAACCCCAAAACCTGACAAAATCCACTACCATACGCCGCATGCATACTTACGCTATCATCTTCATCAATCCATCCACTAAACTACGCAGCAAGCTGGACGTGATCGCAGTGTTGTAAAAAGCGGCCGCCCCGCCTAGGCGCTAGTCGGCCCCCACCGCCCCTATTTGCAGCAAATCGGCCTAATTAGGCGTTTTGGTCAAAAGGCGGTCAACAAACTGCCTAGGCGGGACAAATCGGCTTAGGCGGCGGGTCGGTCAATGCCGGTTAGACTTCAGATCTAGTGTTGAGCCTGAAGAGTGAAGAAGAGAGAAAAAAGTGAAGGGGAGGGTGAAAGAGTTAATGGAGGCTGTGAATTTTATTTGTGTAATATTATGTTTATTGGCCCATAAAATAACTTATACAATAGGCCCAATAAATAAGTGGACTTTTAATAAAAGTAAATCAAAACTTAATCAAAATTATATATAATGTAAATTTTGCAATATATACAAAAGATATATAATTAAAAATATTGAAATTATCAATATATATATATATATATATATATATATATATATATATATATATATATATATATATATATATATATATATATATATCTCAACATATATATAGAACAAGTGTGATTGCTATTTTTAGCATCAAAAACTCTCCCAAAATTCCCTAAAAACTACACGTGTAAACATCCCCATTAATAGAAAGATTTCGAAAAAAATTCAAAAGCAATTCGGTTGAGCAAATTCAGAACAAAATCTGCTGAAAATAAGGAAACTTAAATCCAATGCCAAAATAACTCATGGTAAATCACACACACGCAAACACAGCCATAAACCACACACAAAGTCATTAATTATTTTGATTTCAAATTCATTTTTCAAATCTCTGATTTGAATTCCAATTGGGCCATGTCTACTTCACAACTCGATCATAAAATAGCAGAAACAACACATCATCACAAATCAACCATATTATGTTTAAGGTAATTTTTATTTTACTTTTTTTTGTGGATTGAAACAAAATTAGATGACTTGATGTTTGATGTTTGACAAATTAAGGAGTAGTTTTGTATGTATTTATGGATTTTGTTTATTAGATTCAGTTTTGAAATCAACCGTGACTCTATATGAAGGTTAGTGAATCACACCCGCCAACCATTTGTTAATTCGTTGAAAAGAAAATCAATAGCTGTGAAACACTACACTTAATTTTGTGGTTGAATTTTATGTTTTTAATCAACTTTCTATAGTCTATTTGTGCGTCCCATAAACGTGTTATTTTTGCTTTGGATAATGCAGGCGTTCTAATATGGGTTAGCAGGTAGCGTGCTTTGCAGGAAGCCTGTTGCTTCTGCTCTTTTAGTTGTTCTATTCGGTAACTCATTAAGCAATTTATGCAATGTCGATATTGCATATCAAGTGTTTGATGAAAGTTCTAAATGTATTTTTTCTAGAAAACATGTTCTTTTTATCAAGCTTGGTTCATTTTACTTGCTATAATAACATGTTCCAGAACGAAAGTTTCTAAGATGTGGATTAAAAGTTGAAGATGCTGACATTGAGAAACCAAGCCGCTGCGAGTAAGATTCTTTCTATATGTTTCTTTACTATGCTCTCAACATTAGGAGATTCTGAAACCTTTTTTGTTGTAGTAGATACTCGGTATTGTTAACAACTCCAACTCTTTGCCAAGAAGGAATACTCAAGGTACATACATACATTTAGCCAGTTTAAACTTTTTTTCTCTCTATTTGACCTTCTGATGGTATTTGGGTGGTCTGTTAAACATTTATGGAACTACATGATAAACTATAATTGGTGAATATGGAATAACCTCAAGGTCATGATGAGCTTTGAGTAACAACTCTTGGCTCAGAGTAAGTTAACATGTTTTTCTATTTTGGTCTAACTATAGTGCAATAAGAATAACATATGTACATTTACTGAATTTATAAGATGGTAGGAGTTAGAAGTGGCATAATCTGTGTTTCTGGTAGTTGTGTAATGGGTCAAAGCTGGTAAGTTTCAGTACTGTATGAAACGGATTGGGCTTGAGCCGGAATATTGTTTACTTATAAATTACATTATGCAAAGAGTTTATACAGTGAAATTTGCAAATGTCGCAAATGCTTGACTTGGTTGAATTCTAATCCATTCATTTTATATGTGATGCAATAATAGAAAGTATATTTCGGATGTAGGAAATGTTACTTGGTTTTAGATGTTAGGAAAACATAAATGATCTATCTATGTTATTTATGCTTTATTATATGTACATTACATTTTTTTCTTCTTTTATTGTTGTGAATGGGTATTTTTTTGAGATTTCTTTGACTTTGCAGTATATAGGATATAGGATTCGATATAAGCTGCTGATCCGTATTTGGCATGGGGAATATCAGAGGTATTAACTTAGCTAGAAATTTAAACAAAAAATACAGTACTTAAATTGTTTCTATGCGATCAACTATATATTGACTTTATGTTATGAATTTATAGAATTTCAACATGATAAAAGTTGATAAGACAGAATATTGAGGAGTCATTATTTCTTCTTAACCAGGTGGGATTACTCCAATAATGGTTATCTTGATGCCCTTAAACATCTAACAAATTTGAAAGAAGACTATAGGTTTGACTAACTATGCAACCCTGTGGTTACGGATTATATTGGAAAACGGCATCCCAATTGTTAGCAATCACGTAATTAAGTGTAATACTCGCGGTTCCATATTTATATCGTATTATGAGATTTGGTTTAAATGTGGCGTTACTATGTGTTTGCTACTTACCAGGTTCAACATTCACTTGTGGACATGTGACCTCAACAAAGAATGGAGTCAAACTCATAACGTATGTCTCTCTCTTTCTGGCACGCGCACATGTTCATACACAGATAATCATGCTTATAAGTTATTACCACATTATGTTTTGACAGTTATTGAACAGTAATAGGCGAACTATTATCCGAGTGGTTCTTAGATACCAACTTGTCAATCCCTTTCGCAGGACCTCCGCTTAACACTACTTGCTTCAGAAATACAAACGGGTATACTTGCATCTGTAACTAATTAAGTTTTGTTTAATCACCTATGAATCTATATATGCAATGAGCTATTGGACAAGAGTTGCTGACAAAGTTTACGTATAGACGTTAGTAATTTGTCACCTTCTAACCAATATAATGTGTTCGTATGGTTTTGGAGTTGAATCCTTTAAATTTACTATAACATGTAAACTTCATTTTATAGATGTGATTTTGAGGCCTGGTTGCAGCATGAAGTTACCTATTGGTTTAATTGTTTCTCCATTAGAGATGGTATGTATGCTTTGGTTAAACTCATGTTCAAATCTTTTTTCTGGTAGAAATAATGAATATTTTAGCTTTTAAAATGC
The DNA here is from genome assembly GCA_014162995.1 of Artemisia annua. Classification (NCBI taxonomy): domain Eukaryota; kingdom Viridiplantae; phylum Streptophyta; class Magnoliopsida; order Asterales; family Asteraceae; genus Artemisia; species Artemisia annua. Next base: position 32,759 of record LBNU01021502.1, on the reverse strand, counting down.
AATGTAGACTTAGAACTTCAGATGGTGAACCCAAGAAAGCCTGCACATTAATTTGAAACAAAGTAGGTACTTACTATTGTTTTTTATAGTCCCTAACTAGAGTTATGGCTCGTGAACTAACATATTTAGAGACAATACTCCAGTATGTGCACATTAAGAGAAAATAGTCCAGTATTACGACCGGTGAACTAGCATGATGTTAGTGTACTTTAACTAAGAAATTGCAAATTTTGTAACCCAGACCTGCATCTTCTTTACTAAGAATATGCCGATTCACATTTTCAGTATTGTGAAAGGGGTGCTATAGTGAAAAGTTAGCTAAATTCTATATGAAAGCTATTCATCTACTTTGTAAACAGTATACAGCCAATTTCAAGAGTGTTTAGGATTGTTTATCCAAAGTCCAAACAACTTATCTGATAATTTAAGTGGGGTGAGTTTGACTAATGAAAATCAATGTGGAGCTAAGGTAGTTTTTTGGAAATAATAAGAGCCCATGTAGCTTGATTGAAAGAAGGATGTTAAAGTACATTTTTGAATGTGACATTGACCATAATGTGAGTAAGAAAACTCGGTTTAGTTTATATTCTTTAGTCAATGTAACAATTTTAGCTTTGGATCAATTTTTTTTCTTTCTATGTCACTAAAGAACGACTTGCTGGTCGATCAATTCTATTGTGTGCAAACGGACAAGTAAATCACGAGTCTTAGATAGTACTTAATTTTGAAATATGATAAAAGGTTTAGTGGTTCAACCCAGTTGACCCGTTCTGACTCGTGCTTCAAAATTACCCATTTCTGACCTGTTTTCCAACTTGCCCGAACTATTGATATTTTTAATTCTATTGATACGTTAATGTTTTCAAGACCCTAGATAGAGATTTTCTTCGTCTTGAATAATCCTGGGGTAAGTAATTATATATTAGGTCTGATGAAGACGAAGATGATAAAGAATTTGCACCAGAAGAAACCAAAACAATTGTAGTTGTGTCTGTGTCAGCTTATAGCCTACTCTCTTCCTCTCTTGCAATTAGGTAACACAATTGTTGAAGCTTATTTTACAAAGTCACAGTATTGAATCAACCTTATCTTACAAAGAGATGATATTGGATCAAACAAATGCCGGCAGGTATGTTACTTCTTTATGAGTTCAAGGGTATTACTCACTATTTGTATACCATTGAGGTTTTGAGTTATCTTGAACGCTTGGGAAACATTTGAGTAAACAGTTGAGGCTCTGAAGTTTTGTGTGTTATTTATATTTTGGTTACCGCTCTAAATGTTTGTGTTCCGGCACATGTTCGTTAGAATGACTTAATTAACAAAATATGATCAAGTCAAAATTATAACAATTACTATAGTTTGGTCAGAATGTATACCACATTGAAGTCCACTTGATAAACGTTTAATATTAGTAATCATTTAGTTGTATGGTTTGATGAGTATTAGTAATACATGGAATTATGTAGTTTAGGAATTCACGAGATTATCTAATATCATCTTATCCAATGTTATCCAATGGTTTAGGAATTAAGATTGAAGTATTCATCTCAAACTTTAACCTGGTCTCCTCCCAAGTTCACTCGAAAAGATCCACTTGAGCTTCAGTTAGTTGCTGGTAGAATTTATGAACTTCAAAAGCATGGGTATTATCTTTCATTAGATAAAAAAATGAATTTACAAGATTTCTTAGACTAAAATAAATCAATATACCGGGCATATATCTTATGTCTTCCAATACTTTCGATTGTGTTTGAAGGTCCTGAAGTTGATGAGCGTGGAGGAAGTCAAGTGATTATTTTTATACAAACTTACTTTCTCTCTCCTTTTTTTGCCTAATATGTGGTGTTTGACTATTTGGGTTGGTAAGTCATACTCTACATTGCTCGAGTTGGTGGAACAAGGTCCAGAATGGTAAGCATGGATAGAAAAATGTCTTGCATTCATTAGAGTAAGGGTTAAAAGAAAAAGAAAAAAAAAACCCTGGTTGTGTGTTCTTGCCTATTCTTTGGATGCTTGGTTAGCCTATGAGGATGGCGTTGATGGGGAGAGCAAGTTATAAAAAAAATTATAATACTGGACACTGCATTACATTAGAATGTGTTAGCCAAAAGTGTTCAAAATATAAAAGAGTATGTTGTTGTGAATGTATATAAGTAGGTTCATAACACATTATAATGTACAAAAGTAATTGGGCATAAGCTCTCTCATATTGACCTCATTTTCTGTATGGATTTTTGTCGCTACTCTTTACAAGTGTATCACTGCTCTTTATGAGTGGTTCGTCACGAATAGATGTAAATTTGACTATGCATATATGTATGATGTAAATTGCAAAGGGGGGTCATATGATGGTGTTGTGCATTATTGTGAATCCTAGACTAACGATACATAATAGTTATTTTCCATCATTTTATTATCTTAAATAAATTAATAGAGCTAGCCCGCCCATCGGGCGGGTCTTGAAGCTAGTATATATATATAGGATTTGTTTCCATTGAGAAGAATATTATATTGAGAAGATTAAGAAACAATCTTGACCATAGAAATTATTTAATCTTGATTGAATTTGCATATTTAATTATTGAGATGAAAATGATACAAAAGTAATTAAATCAATCCATATTTAATTGAGCAATAAAGTCCCCTACCATTTTGGTCATCATAACTTGAAATACACGATCCAATTTTTATGTTTTCAAAAGTTCTAGTTGAATCATATATTGGCTCTTAATAAACTAGTTTAATATTTGGTGAATCATTGAAATATTCTATTTTCTATCTTTTTGACCTGATTCAAAACAATAACGTTGGGATTTGGCATGTGTTTTATTTCTTAAATCTTATTCCGATTAGTGATTGAAAAAAACTGATTATTCACAAAATAAATTGGTGAATCATAACCGAACTAGTGAATCATTAATAATATCTAGTATTTTTAGGCTAATATTATTTAAAGTTATACAAGTCAAGTCAATACAAACCTAAAAAATCGTGAGTGTATAATATTTTGAATCATAGAAAAAAATGTGAAGCAATCATTTACAACAATAACTTAACGAGATGCCAACATTGCTCGAACCATAATAACAATATATACTTATGATTCACTAATTACATAATGATTCAAATTTCGATCACAACGGTAACATAACGAGATACCAACATTGCTCAAACTATAATAACGAAATATTCTTACGATTCACTATTAACACAACGATTCACATTTCGATCACAACGGTAACTTAACGAGATACCAATATTGCTCGGACCATAATAACGATATATTCTTATAATTCACTATTAACACAATGATTCAAAATTCCATCAATTGACGACTTGTATCCTTTATGATTCAAGATTATCGACAATAATATGTCTCTTTGATTGTATCACATATAATATGATTTAAGAAAAAAATCTTTATAGTGACAATGAAAAAAAGAAATGGTCATAACAAAGAAAATTTGATATCTAGTGAAGACATACTATGGCCAAATAATTACGTGAATCATTGGACAAATAAATACGTGAATCATGAACAATTAAATATTAAAAAATTACATGAATCATTTGACAAACAATTCACCTAATAATTAGTAAATAGGTTGGAGCAGTTTTTAAATTTATCAAATACGTATTGAAATGCTAGTGCTAACAATGGAGGAAAAAAAGGATAGAAATAAAAATTCTGTAACCAATTTCATATACAAAATTAAAGGAGGAACAAGGAATCAATATTAATGTACTTTTAATATGAGAGAGAATAAAAAATTGTACCATCATGCCCTTGATCTATTTTAATAAGATGAATGGTTTAGATTGTTTCTCATTCTTCTTAATCTAAAATTCTTCTCAATTGATCCGGATTATATATATATATATATATATATATATATATATATATATATATATATATATATATATATATATATATATATATATATATATATATATAAATAATATATTAATAATATATTATACTATAAGAATCCGGATCGATTGAGAAGAGTTTTAGATTGAGAAGAGTGAGAAGCAATCTCGATCATTCATTTTATTAAACCAAAACAAGGGCAAGATGGGTATTTATAGTATTTCATTGCTTAATAAAAGCACTTTAAATCTTCATAGCATGCCTTTTTTCCCCTCATTCAAATATTACGAAATGACCAATTGATTCATTTTTTATTGATTTCTTCTTTCTCGTCAACATTCAACCTACATTCTAGCTAAAGATTACTCCTTTTCTCCTTTTATGATTTAAGAGAAATGATACATGGACTTAAATGTGGACCTAATTAAGTAATTATGGACCTAAAAGTACGTGGCATGATCCTGATGGGTTGTGAAATAAGTGGGTCCCTGTCTGTAGCCATCAGGATGATGCCACGTGTTTTTAGGTCCATAATTAGGTTCACGATTAGGTCCATGTATCATTATGATTCATATGCTGACAAACTTTTTTATATCAATACATTTTATTAGTCCCATGATTCATTTTATTGTGTCAATTTGTAAAGACGAAAATAAAATTGACGGACTTAGTTCATCGTTTTTTTCTGAGCATTTAGTGATTACAAAAATGAAAAGCAATAAACCACATGATTCACTTTTTAAAAAAAAATGAATCTTTTAAATGTATTGATTCATAAATGTATACGCTTGTTAGTTACGAAAAAATGATTATGCAAAAATAAATAAAAGGATGTACGATCCTATCATTGTAGTCATAATAAATTTTTTTTTCCGAGTATTGAACACATGATTCACTTACAAAAAATTATGAATCTTTCAAATAACATTTATAAGTATAAATTGAATTAACATAAAGCAATTGAAGTCAAACGGGCAACAAGCTGCGCCGCCAGCCTTTTCAAATATATTGATTCATAAAAAGTGTATACGCTTGCTAGGCATTTAATTTGAATCTTATAAATATGAATCTTTTAAAGTCCTATGATGCATAAATTAAAAAAATAAAAATAAAGAAGGATGTACGATCCTATCATTGTAGTCATATTCAAAATTGTTTGAATGCAAAATTGTAGGCATTTAATTTTCTCATAAATGTGGCAGATATTGAATTACATGTTTACCCTTCTCACCTCTTTAAATATGTTTAAAAAAGAATCATAGTTAATAAATATCAATGGCCGAGATATCTTCTCATTTTTCTCAATCTAAAATCCTTCTCAACGGAACCAAATCCTATATATATATATATATATATATATATATATATATATATATATATATATATATATATATATATATATATATATATATATATATATATATATATAT
>LBNU01021502.1:0-27446 GCA_014162995.1 Artemisia annua | reverse complement strand
TCATTGCTCGAACATAATACAATATTTTTCTACTAATTTTATGCTAGTCTATATTGGTTATTTTCATTCGGGATATTTCTCTCTATCTTCAAACTATTTAGATAGATCTATAGTTATTCTTTTACGCATTCACATATCAACAGCAACATTCACATTCGATCACAACTCGTAACTTAACGAGGATACCAATATTGCTCGACCATAATATACGATATATCTATAATTCACTATAACACATGATTCAAAATTCCATCAATTGACGACTTGCATCCTTTAGGGATTCACAGCATTATCGACAATAATAGTCTCTTTTATTGTCAGCAGTATAATATGATTTAAAGAAAAGAATGATCTTTATTAGTCGACAATGAAAAAAGAGAGGATGCGTCATACAAAGAACAATGTTGAGTATCTAGTGTAAGACATACTTAGTATGGGCCAGAATAATTTACGGAATCATTGGACATAATAACTACGAATTGAACAAGTGTAAATATTAAAAAATTACATGAATCATTGACAAACCAAATTCACTCTATATAATAGTAAAATAGTTTGAGCAGTTTTTAAATTTATCAAATACGTTATGAATCCAGATGCTAATCAATGGGAGGAAAAAAAAGGATAAGAATAAAAATTCTTAACCAATCTTTCATGATAGCAAAATAGAAGAGGAAGCAAAATCAATATTAATGCTACTTTAATGATGAGAGAGAATAAAAATTACCATCATGCCCTTGATCTATTTTAATAATATGAATGGTTAGATTGGTTTCTCATTCTTCTTAATCTAAAATCTTCTCAATTGATCCGCGATGTATATAGTATAATAGTATATAGGGTGTAGTATTAATACTGAGTATTTATTATATATGATAATATCATTACTATATATGTATATGTTATAGTAATAGTCGCGTTATAACTAAGTATATGATATATAAGGTATTTTATACCAAATAAATCATAAATTAAAATTGTTATATCGAGAAATTCAATCCGCCTAAGGCGCTAGCATTTTCTACAACTTGCGTGAGGTCGGCGGTGGTCGGACCGGTTCGACTAGCGCCTTGCGTTTTCTACAACCCTTGCGATGAGCGCGAAAACTGAAAACCCTACATGCCGAACGAAACTATTCTTTCATTTCTACATTCCAAAAACGAATTTACAACGACTATTTAAACCTGTTATATCAGCGTACGTTAGAATTATAAAAATGAAAAAATAGGGTTTAGTGGACTTTATAAAATGAAACGTTGATTGGATAAAAGTTAACAAACATCAACACACCGACGACCTAAATCTATAAATTAACCAATTAAAAATTAAAAAAAATGAAAAGTTAGTGTCATATCTCGATAGTATCTTTGCTGGCCCGAGAAATGTGAGGTTTAACAATAATTAATAATGTTTATAAAAGGCCGGTGGAAACGATGGAAGTGATCAACCGTTTTTTGTGTTATGACGGGGAGAATTTTTTTCCCGCAATAGACATGCTTACTTGGAATTGCTGGTGACCTAGTTTAAATCATGACATGCGCTCCACTTTTGAAGTACACAAATACAAGGTGTGTAAGAAAAAACTTCCCCCTAGGTGTTTTGGGTGCGACTTGTACTCGTCGGGGCGACTTGTACATTGGGTGACCAGAATTTTGCTCTTTTAGCTGCAGACAATGACAAAAAATCACTAAAAAACAAAAATTTGGTCACGGCATGAGTCAAGGTCGCGTCTGACTGTACAAGTCGGCCCCAAGCTGAACGGGTCACGTCTTTTTTTCTATATATTTATATATGTTTATACTATCATTGTCTGTTTTTTTTATAATTTATAAGCGCCAAATCAAAAGTAGCCCATGTCGTATTTTTCAAGAAAAAAAACAATCCCGTCTAAAAGAAAAAGTAAACCGTGGGCAACTGGCCCCTCCCCAAAATTAGGTCTGAATAATGTGGAATATGTAGTTGGGAGGTTTGCAACTTGTTTTTTTTTTTTTTTTTTTGCGGACACTCAGAACCAAAGTTATAAAAGGGCAGATTAAGATTATTGGGTACCAAAGTTGAATGCCGCGTACGTTGGCGGGAGTTGTCCAATTAAAGCTGCAGATGTAATATGGTACAAATGTTAGGTTCTCCCAAAATTGAGCTCTAATAATAATATAGTTGGGAGAGTGGATTTGCACATTTTTTTTTTTTTTTTTTTTTGCGAGCGATCTCCTTTAATTGCACACTCAGAACAAGTTATAAAAGCAGGATGTAAATACGGTACAAATGTTTAATGAGGTAGTTGGGGAGTGTCCAATTAAAGGAGATGTAAATATGGTACAAATGTTAGGTGGGGGTTTAATGTGAACCAACTACCAATTAAAGCAGGGGTAAATATGGTACAAATATTAGGTGGGGGTTTAACGTGAACCAACTACACTCATTCAGGTTTTCAATCCTTTCATCACAAAACAAACACACATAAACTACAACACCTTAAAAAACACACACAGACTTGCTTCACACCACACGACGTCGTTTTAAAAAGTACAAGTTTTTAAATTTTTATCGTTTTTTCACTTCGTTTTCGCGTATTTACCATTTTTCGCTTCGATTACTCTTCAATTATTGATAGTGATTATGATGTTTTTTGCTTCGTAATGTTAATTTTCTATTATTGATTTAGTACTTAATTAGTACACAATTAGATTGTGAATATGAGAATATGATTATGATGTTCTTTACCAAAAAATATATGATTATGATGTTACGATTAAGATTATAAGTGCTTGTATGTAGCAACAGTTTTGATTTTGTTGCCAGTGATTATTTTGTTAATGATTTGTACAATTGATAATTGACCGGATATTTATAAACTTTTTTCTAGTTAATGTTTGACGATTTCATTGAGTTCGTTATTTTAAGTATGTGAAACTAATAATCAATGGGTTCTAGNTTTTTTTAAATGATTAATTGGCCGAGTTCATTTAGTGGGTATATTTCAACATTTTTTCATGTTTGTTCGCTGCATTGATCGAGTTTATTATATTGTTTTTTATATGAACATTTATGTTTGTAAATCCATTGCATAATATAGAATCGCGACTTTGCTTAACACATTACTCAGTGTATACACATTTGAACACAATGTCGTTTAATGAATTACTAGGTTTTGTTTATGAATGTGAATGTTACTTATCAACTTTTCATATTATTTTAATTTTACTAATATATAAAACTCTCATTTGTGCTGCAGGTTTATTGTGCATTGTTTTGTAGCTTTGTTGGTGCTTTGGTTGGAGCACATATTCATACCTCTTATGGTAGCGATAGGCTTAACACCGCTATGATGGTATGTCTTGGAGTTTCATGGCTTAAGGTCATAGATCGACGTTGTATTGGGGCGAGAGTTTTTTTGCATGATAACCGCTGCAGTTTCTTTTGGTGCAACGATCGACCCTTTTCTCGGCCACTTTATTGAAATAGATCCATAGTAAGAATCTCTTCAACACTTCTTATTGCAAGATCTACCTCTTTTCGTTTACTACATTTTTGGTTCCATTCTTTTTGTTAATATTATTTTATTGGTCAATTAAAGACTTTTTCATGGCTAGTATGCTATTCTTCCTATCCCACATGCTTTCGATAAAAAGGGTTAAAGGGATGCAGTTTATAAGATAACTATGTTAACAGCCTCCCTTGTGACCACATGTGACTACACTCTGGACAGCGACCCCGAAATTCATTCCAGAGTTTTATATGGTTTGTTTTATAGTAGTCACTTATCCTTTTCTTTTTTTGTTTTATAAATTCATGAGCTTTATATAATATGCCACATGTTGCAGAAAGCAGGAGTAACACAAATAAGTTCATGAGACTTGTAATCAAAATACAAAAAAGAAGGATAAGTAATTATTATAAAAACAAACCATATAAAGCTCTAGAATGAATTTCGGGGTCGTTGTCCGGAGTGTGGTCACAAGGGGGGTTGTTAACATAGTTATCTCATGAACCGCATCCCTTTGACCCATTTTTATTGAAAGCATATGGGATAAGAAGAATAGCATACTAGCCATGAAAAAGTCTTTGATTGACCTATAAAACAATAGCAACACAAAGAATGTGACGAAAAATGTAGTAAACGAGAAGAGACAAATCTTGCAATAAGAAGTGTTGAAGATATTCTTACTGTGGATCTGTTTCATTATAGTGGCCGATAAAATGGTCGATCGTTGCACCAAAGGAAACTGCGTCGATTATCATACAAAAAACCTTCGCCCCAATACAAGGTCAATCTATGACCTTAAGCCATGAAATTCCAAGACATACCATCATGGCGGTGTTAAGCCTGCCGCTACAATAAGAGGTATGAATATGTGCTCCAAATAAAGCACCACCAAAGCTAAAAAAAATAATCCATCACAGTGGCCGCTCAAATTGGTGGGAATGACTTTATTATTACCGCGAGCATTCGCTTCTTCACCAAGTTTGTCGCTAGATCAGTCTACCTGGCAATAGATCTAGGTACTTTTTTTGTATGTTGGCTATAATATTTATAATTTATATATATTTTGGAACCTGGCATATCTAGTTAAGGACCCTCTTATTTTCGTTTTGAGGATCTAAAAATCTAAATTTTAGATAACTTGTAACATATGTATGAGGTAATAGGTTGTGTTTGTTTATACAGGTTAGCTGTCCCGTTGAACCCTCAAATTCTAAAGAATTAGTTTGATAATACTATGATTGCATATGTGTAAATCTGAGAACAGGCAGGTGATATGATTTATTTAGCTTACTACAATCTTCTAAACTCAAACATTAAATAACAAGTAATAAATCCAATGCAAGAAAGTAAGACAGCATTCTAAAGTTGCTCAAAATCTTTAGAATTCTGCTAATTTCTTAGGGTGCGTTGGGTTTATGGGAATGGGAATGGGAATGGGAATGAAGGAATGGATTTCATTCCCAATAAATTGTTTGGTTGGTGGGTTTTATTTTGAGATATGGGTATGAAACCCATAAAACTTGGCATATCTCATACCCACCAAGCATGGTGGGTTTACAAACCAATAGTGATTCCCGTTAATGGTTAATAAACCAAACACCCCCTTATCTAAATTTCTAAATATATCAATACCAGCTGTAGGAGTTCTAGTAAAATTACTTGTTAATGTAAAAAGTGTAGGACAAGTTTGCAATCGTCGGATGGAGAAATAAACGGTTCAGATTCTTTGTGGATTTTTGTGATTACCTTAAGTCCTAATATAGTATGTTTATTTAAAAACGGATGTAGAAAGGGTAGTCTTTTTATCATACCATTCTTGTGGCACTTTAATTTGTGCGACCTTTCATGGGTTCCAAACACTCATCCAGAGAGTCATGACGATGATTCAATGGCTTTTTGTTCTTCGTTCATATTTTATTTATGGTTTCACGTTTCATTTCTTTTATGCAAGGTTGATTTTGCATGTTTTTTCGTTTGCCGATATCATTTTCAAAACGAGGGTGATGATGGTACATGTCTTGATGATCATTACTATCAGCGACGGTGCTAATGATCCATTATGCTGAAATCGATGATTCAGAAACGATGATGATGAAGATGACCGAAGAAGATGATGCTAATGATACATGATGCTGAAAACGAAATGATGACGATGAAGCATGATTGATATGAACATCATGATGATGATGATCGATGAATAAGATAACGACGAAGACGCCATTTGCAAAAGTGAAACTAAATACCAATATAATTAGTATTAGAAAAACGATTGGCTTGAACATTAGATGATGTAGTTTGACGATAATTATAAATGTAATCATGATTAATAAAGAGAAAAATTTGATGCAAACGTTCTTTGAATACATTCTGTTCAGAAACGATGCAAACATTCATTTGATGCAATTAATCTTGAATAGGTAAAATGTACTGTGATTAGATAAAGCAAATAATCGAATTGTTTCCTTAGATAGCGGTAGAATTGAAATCAATACAATTTGCCATTCAAAAAAGGAGGTGAATTGCACACTCCACTTATTTGTAATCTTTAATTTGTTATGTTTTTGCATTTATACCCTTACATTACTTTTATTCAATTTCACATCTATAATGGTATAAATGTCAAGACATAATAATTTTTAGTGTGGAAATCAATTAGTAAGTATGCAAACTATAAAATCACTTCTCATTCAAACAAGACTAAACATCATTATAATATTCCAAGTTTACCCTTTTATATGACCGTGTACACGTGGCAGCTATTTGTGGTGTCCCACGTTTTTTACTTTAAGGAGTTGTTTTAGAGCGGAAGGTGTAGTGATGAACCATGGTTCGTCATTTGGGGCTCACGGGCTGCCACATCACTTTAACAAACCTTCACAACTAACCTCCTCTCACCAACAACTAACTTCAACTTACTCATTTAGGGCCCACCACTTACAACTTTATTTTTTTTATTTCATTTTCAAACAAATTAAATTTATTTCATTCAACACAAATAACTAAACATACAAATGTTATTTACTTAAAAACTAAAAAAAAAAATTAAAAACACCAACTGTAAATAAAAAAAAGAAAAACACAAGGACCAAAACCGAAAATAAACAAAAACACAAGGACCAAAACCAAAAAATAAAAAACACCAACCGTAAATGGATCTCCTTCTTCCTCTCGACACATACTAAAACACACACCAAACCAGGAGTCACACACACATTATATTAAAATGGGGGGGGTCATATGATGGTGTTGTGCATTATTGTGAATCCTAGACTAACGATACATAATAGTTATTTTCCATCATTTTATTATCTTAAATAAATTAATAGAGCTAGCCCGCCCATCGGGCGGGTCTTGAAGCTAGTATATATATATATATAGGATTTGGTTTCATTGAGAAGAATATTAGATTGAGAAGATTAAGAAACAATCTTGATCATAGAAATTATTTAATCTTGATTGAATTTGCATATTTAATTATTGAGATGAAAAGGGTACAAAAGTAATTAAATCAATCCATATTTAATTGAGCAATAAAGTCCCCTACCATTTTGGTCATCATAACTTGAAATACACGATCCAATTTTTATGTTTTCAAAAGTTCTAGTTGAATCATATATTGGCTCTTAATAAACTAGTTTAATATTTGGTGAATCATTGAAATATTCTATTTTCTATCTTTTTGGACCTGATTCAAAACAATAACGTTGGGATTTGGCATGTGTTTTATTTCTTAAATCTTATTCCGATTAGTGATTGAAAAAAACTGATTATTCACAAAAGTATTTTTAGGCTAATATTATTTAAAGTTATACAAGTCAAGTCAATACAAACCTAAAAAATCGTGAGTGTATAATATTTTGAATCATAGAAAAAAATGTGAAGCAATCATTTACAACAATAACTTAACGAGATGCCAACATTGCTCGAACCATAATAACAATATATACTTATGATTCACTAATTACATAATGATTCAAATTTCGATCACAACGGTAACATAACGAGATACCAACATTGCTCAAACTATAATAACGAAATATTCTTACGATTCACTATTAACACAACGATTCACATTTCGATCACAACGGTAACTTAACGAGATACCAACATTGCTCGGACCATAATAACGATATATTCTTATAATTCACTATTAACACAATGATTCAAAATTCCATCAATTGACGACTTGTATCCTTTATGATTCAAGATTATCGACAATAATATGTCTCTTTGATTGTATCACATATAATATGATTTAAGAAAAAAATCTTTATAGTGACAATGATAAAAAGAAATGGTCATAACAAAGAAAATTTGATATCTAGTGAAGACATACTATGGCCAAATAATTACGTGAATCATTNACTAATTGAATACCCTCATCATATTCGAGACTAAACCTGTTGTCCACTTTGTGGATACACTTCTGGCCGTTTGTTTACCAAACTATCAATGTTGTTGTCATTATCTATCTGTCTGAGGACGAATGTGACTTTCAGAAGACATGACTATTCCTACTCAGTTCTATAGATATCCTCCCTGAGTGGGATCTCTTCTTGTTAGGTTGGCAGACAATATTTTACTAAAACCATTTGGAATAGTGCTACTTCCATCATCAATCGTCAAATGTGAAAGTGATTGGTTCTATGCAAGAAAATGTGAAAGTGTATTCAACATATACTTTTTTTAATGGATAATGACGGCATTGATATTGTGGTAAACACACGACCAGAAGTGTATCCAAAAAGTGGAGAATAGGTATGGTCTGGAATATGATGAGGTTATTCAATGTTTACACGCTGAATGACAAGGATTCTGCTACAGAAGATTCTCTTTAGTAGAACTCAGTTCGGAGTTCGATTTTTCTGTAATTTACAAAACTTTTTCTACGCAGTAGATAAGGATCTAATAACTTTGATCACTCACGTCAATCATATTTAACTTTGATTGCTACATAACTAATATAACTTCGATTGCTACATAACAGCAATAATATATAACTTCGCTTGCTACATAACACCAATCACTATTTAACTTCTATTCCCCGCATAACAAATGTAAAAGATTTTACCATTTTCGATGAAACTAGTTTAGAAAGTGACAAGCAATAGCCTCAAAACAAAATGCGCCTGCAAGAACACACATGCTCCAGCAATCTGCCTCCTTCTGTCAACATACAACAACCAATAGATAAATAAGCAGAATTAGATTACAAGTATCGGTTCTGCTGATACCAAGAAAATGCCAAAAAATTTGCAAACAGCCAAACAAGAACTTCAATGACTGAAATTTTATTATAAATACACATAAACAATGGAAATAGCACATATGTAGTTAACAAAGTAGTGACAAATTGAAATAGACAGGTTGTGTTTGCTTAGGTGCCATTTACATTGGAGAGGTTCTTGGTAAGCAGTTTAATGATACTTGTGTAACTGTTTTATACCGAACCTTGCAATAAACCAAACAATGGTCTAAGAAATACTACGTAACTTGTCCAAGAACTAATTGACCTTTAGCAGCAGCCAAGAATAGACGGTGGAAAAGGTTATTTTGAGGCAGATAAAGAATTAACATAATTATTGTCAATAAGAAAATATAATTTTGAAACTTAAAAAAGCTGGCGACAATGTAATCCTCTAAAACAAATCTAAGCATGGTTTATAAGCAAATGCAACATGGTGACAGATTATCATGGTTTACAGGCAAATGCATCATAGTCAATGATTTAAGTTAGCTATTTTCAAAAAATCAGCACATGGTAATCCTCAAGGTGTCTACAACACACTCATGCTGAATTCTGCCCATGTTGCATTGCCTATAAACCAATTTCACTAGTAAAAGTTTTATACAGGAAGTTTAATGGCATTAGTAGCATACAAAGTGATTTGAAATTGATATATAAAAGCAATGAGGCCTGCACATACAGTTCAAAGAGGTCTGCACATTTAGAATATTATAAGTGATTTGAAATGCATATATATAAGCAATGGCAGTAGTAGCATACATAAGTGATTTGAAATGGATATATAAAAGCAATGAGGCTTTCTAGTTCAATAGGTTAACCTATATTATAGGGTGCTTTTCATTTTGGTGTGAAAAAAGCAGTTTTGGTTTGCTGGGTCAAATTGATTACTGTGCTCAAGGAAACAGACTTGTACATTGTATATTTAGTACTACTATATGATAGTTGTCTGTGACAACTTGTCGCCGTCTCATATATGGATGAAACTGTATTTCATGATTCCAAATTTGACTTGTCCAGTCTTGTCTAGAAAACAAAGACTTTAAATAATTATAAACAAGTATATGTTGAATACACTTTCATATTCTCTCACATCTAACAACAAGTCACTCTCACATTTGACAATTGATGATGAAACTAGTACTACTCCAAATGGTTTCAGTAAAAGTATTGTCTGCCAACCTAGCAAGAAGATAGTAGGGGTGGAAACGAGCCAAGTGGCTCGTGAAAAGCTCAGGATCGGATTGGTTAAAGCTCGAAACAAGCCGAGCCTAAATGAGGTCAAGCCTAACTTTGAGCTCATTTGATTATCGGCTCGGCCCGGCTAGTTTCCACCCCTAGAAGAGAGTATATTCAGGGAGGATGAGAACTGAGTAAGAAAGTCATGTCTTCTGAAAGTCACATTCGTCATCAGAAAACTGGCTAATGGCAGCATTGATAGTGTGGTAAACAAACGGCCGAAGTGTATACACAAATTGGAGCATAGGTTTGGTTATATGATGAGGGTATAATGTTAATACACTAAATGACAACGATTTTGCTGCATGAGATGTACAGTTTTCTCTTTAGTGAAACAAACTTGAGAGTTCGATTTTTCTGTTATTTTGTAAAAGCAAGGGTTGTATTGGGATAGTATTTCTCTAAGGAGAGAACCTAATAACTTTGATCATTCACGTCATTTTAAGAAATGTGGCAGTCATTCCATTCAAAATAAACCTATAGGGGTGTTTGTTTATGGTTATTTTTGGGCTTATGTGGTTTCAGCTTATGTTTCATAAGCCATTTTTCCAGCTTATCTTGTAACTTATGGTCTTATATAAGCCCATATTTTCAAAATAAGTCGGAGAAAATGAGCTTATGAATATAAACCAAAACCACATATGCTCATAAGCCAAAACCATAAGCTTAAACAAACACCCCCTTACTAGAAATTATCAAGCACATTCACACCAAGAATAACAATAACATTAAACTTTGATTGCTGCATAACTATTATAAAACGTAATACCTTTTCGATGAGATTAGTTCATAACTTCACATAACAGCAAACAATAGCCCCAAAACAAAATGCAGCTGCAAGAGAACACATGCTCCTAACAAACTGCCTCCTTCGGTCAACATACCACAGCCAATAGATAAACAAGCAGAAATTGAGTACAGTATTAGCCTCACCAATACCATAACGACGACTGGCAAATACCCCCAAATTTGCAAACACATAAACGATAAATAGACACATTAACAATCTAAATAGCACTTAAATAATGTCTAATTATCAACATGTCTACACACATAAACGATAGATGGAAAACCCGAACTTGTTTATATAAAACTGTGATGTAACTAAGCGAAAAGAAGGACCATGATTTTTAAAACACCATACGAGCAAGTCATTCAACATGAATACAATCAATCATCTTTAGACAAACTAATATGAAAGGGGTGTTTGTTTAAGCTTATTTGTGAGTTTATAAGCTTATGTGATTTCGGCTTATATTACATAAGCTCAAATTTTCTGGCTTATTTTGAGACTTATGGGCTTATATAAGCTTATTACGATGTAATAACCTTATATATAGGTCTCAAAATAAGCGAGAAAATTTGAGCATATGTAAAATAAGCCGAAATGGCGTAAGTTTATAAGCCAACAAATAAGCTTAAACAAACACACCCCAAGACTTTGGAAACAGTTTTTAGGTTCATTTGTACCTAGCATTTCATCGAGCATGTTGTGTTTAAACATCAAACTTAATATGCATAAATTATCATTTTTAATGCAAACAGTTTATCAAAGGATATCAGTTACTAACCATTTTCAGTTGGAGGTTATTTGTCTTTGATTCTGCAAAAGTATAAAACTATTTAGTCTCTCATGATTATACAAAACCATTAAATGAGAAAAGAAATACTACTCACCTATCAAGTTGGAAAATAAAAATAAAGCGGGAAGAAAATGACAATACGGAAAAAACTTTAGTTGGGTCAAAGGGTTAATTACATGCTATCCTTTTAACACCAACTTTTAAAATCTATCCTAGGACCATTTTACCTAAAGATTGCAAAATAGGTGGGTCGGGTCGGTTTAGGTCATAGGTCTAGATGTAGATGAGTTTGGGTTTACATGAGTCCGGGTCTATGGTCTTCTAGAAACATAGGTCTAAATGGGTCTGGGTCTAGATGGGTTTTAGTCTGGTCGACAAGAAATTTCTTTTTTGAGTAAAACATGAAAAAAGTGAAGAAAAAAAAGGAAAAAATAAAAATTGATCTGTTAGACCTGTCTAAGCCCGTTAGGTAACTATTATATAATTGCACTTTCTATCAAATACCATTAGATCTTCTTATAATATTTAAGAAGACTCAACTAGACTCATCTCTACTAGATATTTACCCAAATAGGCCCATGTTTAACCAATGAGATTATGAGTCTCAAATTGCCACCTCTAATTTTACCCTTATATTTGGTAACAACTCTACTGGAAGTGAAGTGTAAAATGATCATTTCACATGCGCAAAATACATGCAAAAGGCGAAATTCAAAAATTTTGTGTTTTAACAAGGGGTTAAAAAGGAAAATAATAATAATAATAATAATAATAATAATAATAATAATAATAATAATAATAATAATAAGATAACTACATGAAACTAGAAAAATGGATAAGCTAAACGCATTCTCGGGTAATTTACCCTATTTTATATTTATGTAAATGAGTAATAGCATTTGACATGGGTGTAGCGAATTACGTTTATTAGCATTTAGGAGCGTTGAACGTTTGTGATTTTAATGCTCGTTTGTCAAGGTGCATAACTTTTATGAGCATTTAGGAGCGTTGAGCGTTTGTGATTTTAATGCTCGTTTGTCAAGTAGCAAGTAGTTTTATCATTTTTTTAAAAATGTTCATTTCCTAACGCTCCATAAAGAAGCATTTAACTAACGGGTTTAGGGCGAGTCTAACGGGCCGATTTTATTTATTAATTTTTTTTTTTAATTCTTCTTTTCATTTTCACTCTAATAAAACAACAATGGCGAAAACCAGTATACGGATTAAAATTAAAAAAAATAAGACTTTCTTAATAGACGATTTCAAGAGCTTTTATTAAATTTTAGTGCTTTTTTTGTTTATCATATTAATGTACCTTTGAGTTAAAACAGGCCTGGTTACTAACCGACTAATTAGAACCAAGAAACAAATTTGTGTTGAACTAACCGCCATGGTTGTTTTGGAAAATTGGCGACTAATAATTTGTTTCCATATATTCAAGATATCAATACATGCACATTCCTAATATATATTGATCCATCTCTATATATATAGTTATATATACTTATATACATAAAAAAAAGGGTTGCATCTTAAAACGAGCTTACGGTATTAGTATAGTAATTTAACTCTAAAGAGAAGAAACAAGATGTTTTCGGAATATTACTGGAAATCAATGTTCCTAGACATATTTTACTTGGGCGCCATGGCTGGTCTCGTTTACTTTATGATCTTCATCGCTGTCTCATCGTTGGTGGACAAAGTGGCTGCATATGCCGTCAAGGCTGGTGTCGCTAACAAGGTCGCGTTTGTTGGTGCCATTGTCCTCAAAGTCGCTTACTTTGCACTCTTTCCTAAAGCCGTCACAACTGTATTAGATGTTATTTAGTTAGTCGAAAGTACAATTAAGCTTTCTTTTTGTTAATTATGTATGTTTAAGAGCAAGTTGTATGAAAAACCATATATTATGACGATGTCCTTTGCTGGTTTCAGTTGATTATGTCCTTTCTTTTTTATGAAAAAAGAGGTTAGCTTTTGTTATGTAAAAGGTTTTTCTAACATGTTTGGTCACGTTTAAAACCAAAGTTTAAGTAGTTTAAATTATAAACTGTGTATAATCTAAGCAATTTACAGATTTTGTCTATTTAGTGCAATTTTCGTTATGACAAGGATTTTTGTATTTAACAACTACACTAACGTTTTATTAGTTCTTGTTTAAATTTTGATGAGTTTTGATATGTGTCGATCTCAATCCCATCAACATAAAAGCGTTGCATTCCACATGATAAATGTAAATTTTATAGGTCGACTTATAATAAGATAAAGTGCAAAGAGAGAATTCATGAGAACTGGAAAAGTAAAATGTTGATACGGGTAGACTTTTTCGTGTATAAAAAAAGTTGATAACTAAAGCGTTTTTGTCACACCTCTTATTATGTGAGAAACTCTCTTTCACTAAATGGTTGTTAGTTCAAGTCAAGATTAGCACGTGTGAGATAGTTTATAGTGTATAAGATAATTAGTTCCTTTCAAAAAAAAAAAAAAAAAAAAAAAAAAAAAAGGAAAGGTTTGATACATAGTAAATTTGAGTATTTGTGATGCAAGTTTATATAAAAGCTTGGTACTATTTTTGAAAAGTCGTTCAAAATACTTTTTGCATTTGAAGAATAGCTTTTTAGAGTGCTCGGTGTGAGAGGTGATTCGCCCGCCAAAACGTACCAAAAACTGACCAACGGTGCGTTAAACCTGCACCATGGATCCCGCCATCCGGCATTTAGCCGGTGCAATCACGACCCGCAATTCTTTTTCTATTTTTGTAAGTGGGTGTGTATTTTTAGTGTGGCATTTTATGAGACCTACAAAGTGTTATTGGGTTTTTTGTTGGGGATGGTACTTTAGTTGTTGATGTGTTATTGGGGGGGGGGGTGATGATGGGTGGCGTTGAGATGCCAGACGAATACGTATTATTCGTCGCTACCACATCGAGTAATAACATGGTAAATATAAAGCTTTTTCTTATTACATTATACAATACAATTTACAACTCGCAATCTTAACCAAAAAAAAGCTTTTTAATAGAGATTTTTTCTTTCTAATAGAATTGACAAATTTACTTTTTAATCAGCGTAGTTAAGTAAAAAAAAGATACGTCATTGATGATTTGATTCATAGGAATCGGTTGAGAGCCAAACCAGTTAAAACCAAGACCGCCCGGGTACTAAAACCGAGCTGAAAACTCATGCGCCTTACAAGTAACCCGTTTAAAGTCTCATACTTGTGCCATGTGAAAAGGATAATGTATGTGAATGCACGGATGCAGTAGCTTGTGTCATTGCCGGTGCAGCCTTATCTTTCCTTGGTGCCATATTTCTTCACAACCCATGAATGCAACACATGAAAATTTCGGTCTACATGGACGATATCATAGATAGCACAACCATACCCATATAGTAGAGTCAATACTTGGTGATTTCGTTGTCAACAATCAAAATACTACAAGTTTCCTTGAACTATGCCACACCTTCCGTGGCTAGGATAATAGTAAAGCTAGTAAAGGTATACGTCTAGTCTAGAAGCTTCCTGATGTCCCTCTCAGTGAATCCAGGGTTGTGGCATCATAAGGTTAAGATGAGTCCTGAAGTGGGGTCTGGAGTTGTGCATCGATCATGTCCGAGATAGTGTAGATTCCGAGCCATTCTTAAAGAATCTGCGGATGTTTCTGTTGAGTCCGTGATCTTGGTATTATCCACGAGGTGTTATCTAATTCCTGGCACGTGGGAATGGAAAAGGGAAATGACAATGGTGGTACTGAAAAGGCAAGGTTAGTCTCCCGAATCTCAAAGGTCTCAGTGTCAAATCTGGTAGTCTCTCCTAAGTCGGGTTCAGGTGGTGCTATCATCTCAAACGGGTGGGAGTTATCATCTAACCAATGTGAGTGATATGTGAATGTCAAAGGATAGGAGGGTGAGAGTGGTGTAGGTGTATCAGTGGATGAAAAAGCATCGTAGATATCCGAGTCTGCTAGGATGATCACAGGGTGGTTGGGTGAAGACATGTCACTTGTGAACCAGGTCAATATAAATATATATTAGTATAAGTATAAATAACTCGCATATATGTGCATGAAACAACATGTGTAGTGAATATGGACTTATGATGAAATGATGAGATGCTATGATGATGTGGTTATAGTCTAGGGTCCAAGATACAACCTAGTTCGCTATAACCTTAGCTCTGATGCCAATCTGTCACACCCCGAAAATACCTGTTTTGGCAGCGGAATGAAATACCCGGGGGTGACTGTCATAGCATCACAGTTATAGTTACATTGAACGACCTAAAGTGTCGTTTAGAAAATACATCGTTTGATTATTAAAACATTCAGAGTTTACAAAACAAGGTCCCAAAAGGTGTTGTAGGTTCATGAAAACAAGTTCAACATGATCAAACGTTACATAAGTGCATGAAATAAAAGGTGAGACGCGTCGACTCCGCGACTCCATGTAGGTCCAAAATGCATGTCATCATGATGTCTTAATTACCTGAAAATACATTGCTAAAAATGTTCAACAATAATGTTGGTGAGAAATCATAGGTTTAGGAAAATAAATGTTATACGGTAACCTCAAGTATAATGTGCAAGACATAAGTCTCATAAAAATCGTACAATAGACCTTAAGCTCATGACCCCGAAGCTAGACTGATGAAAATGCCCCTCCAGAGTGTTTTGCCAGGTACTCTGATGATGTTAGAAATGAAATGCATTCGTTATGACGGTTGGTATAACCAACACGGATGGAGGCGTCACCTCAATAGATCTATCCACTCACTCTCGCTTATACATAATTAACGGTTCATGATAATGAATAGGGGACCTTAACAAGGCAATGCGGTAACTTAAGCAATGTACATGAATTTGATACTTAGGCCCGTATGGAAAAATGGTGCAATGTATTCTCCCCCGTGGGATTTGAAAACAATAAAAGAATGTAGACGGGGCTATGAAAACTCACCTTAGCAATAAGTGATATGATATAAGCAAGTGTGCGCGGAAATCGAGGAGCGATAACTCTAACCGCGACCTAAATAATGCATATGTCTTAGGTTCGAAAAGAAGGTCAAGCATGCAAGTCATACACTACCTTATCACTTGTACATGTTGTCGTAATATTTATCGCCAAAAATGTAGTTAAGTCGATGTGTTCTTTTATTTAGAAAATCATCCTTGAGAATACGTAACTTGTTAATTTCATGACCAAACCTTAGTCGTCTTGTCCATAAGTATATTTAAAATTTCTAACGCACCTAAAAAGTATACACATGGTTCTACCATTTTTTTTTACTTCATTTCAACCAAAATACGCTCAAAATGGTCTAAAATTCATTTTGAAAAATCCTAACAGCTTCATTTTTGCACTTATATGCTATCAGAAATTCAATGATTGCGGTCACATACTTTTAGCCATATCTTTCGCTTCGTAGCTCCGTTTATTAAGTTTAAACTATCCAAGCGAAGGTATTTAAGCGTACTCTAGGCTTTTCAAGGTCTCGGCTAGCCTAAACATCCTTTACACCTCAGTTTTCATCCTCAAAAATTCGGACAGACTACTCTTTTTTCAGAAAATGTTGCTTTTCGTCGTTAATCTTGAAAATAGCGTATCTTTTTCGTTATAAGCCCGTTTTAACCCATTCAAGCGGCCACGTTTGCGTTATTAAGTCTATTTTCTATATTTCTAGCCTAAAATGGTCACTTGAGTTACTGATTTTTCTGTAGGAATTCGAAAGGGGACAGATTTGTTATTAAAAGCGTCAAACTATATTTCCTAGTGTTCTACGTATTTATTATGACCACTTAACCTCAACTCCAAATCTAGTCCTAGTTCACCCATCAACTTCTCAACTCAACAATAGTGATTTAAATATAACTTAGCAATATTCCAAGTCCATGTACATGATCATCAAAATATTTAAACCTACAAATTTACTAACACATATGTATATATAAAGTTTTCATCACTTTCTTGTAAAGATTTTCACTAACTATTTTTACTTGTAATCAAAACTTGTTCAAACCATAATCTCTTGCTAAAAGATCATGGTGGATGTAAAGCTTTTTCAACATGTACCAAGTGATAACTAAGTATAGATACTTGACAAGCATGAAAAACATGAANAGGGGACAGATTTGTTATTAAAAGCGTCAAACTATATTTCCTAGTGTTCTACGTATTTATTATGACCACTTAACCTCAACTCCAAATCTAGTCCTAGTTCACCCATCAACTTCTCAACTCAACAATAGTGATTTAAATATAACTTAGCAATATTCCAAGTCCATGTACATGATCATCAAAATATTTAAACCTACAAATTTACTAACACATATGTATATATAAAGTTTTCATCACTTTCTTGTAAAGATTTTCACTAACTATTTTTACTTGTAATCAAAACTTGTTCAAACCATAATCTCTTGCTAAAAGATCATGGTGGATGTAAAGCTTTTTCAACATGTACCAAGTGATAACTAAGTATAGATACTTGACAAGCATGAAAAACATGAAAAACATGAAAAACATGAAGTTTTAGTTGTGTAAGATCACTTACAAAAGAGATTAGTGAGATGGAGACACTAACTTAAACTAAAAACCAAGTCCCCTAAACCTTATGGAACACAAGAGCCCTAGAATACTTGAATTTATGAAACCAAACTTTTTGCTTTCTCCCTTCTCCTTGTGGTTCGAACTATCTGAGAGTTAGTGTGGTGATGATGGTTTTCTTGCTCTTGTTGGTTAAGTGCAAGTATAATGAGAAGATACATGTATTTATATGTAGATTTTTCAAAGTTTGGTCAAAAATCTCATATGATCTTGGTCTTGTGTTTTGACCGGAATTTAGGGGAAAGTGGGGAGACAAAATGTGGTCAAGCATACCTATATTTATTACATGACTCATATGTGTGTAGTTGGTAATAGTTTTTGGTAAGAAAATGATGCATTTTTACCATAAAACAAGGGGAGGGACGACACATAAGTCTCCATGGGAGATTTTTATAAAATCTTGTATAAAAATGTGTATATTGAGTGTATTGGGTATTAAAAATATATATTGGTTAATAGTTTTTGCGGTTAAGGTTAAATACGTATAATTAAGTGGGCTTAGTAAAAGAATTATAAAAGTGTAATAAATTAATTTTTAGCACTTTTGTAGTAATTTAGGGAATGTAAGAATGTGTTAAAAATAATTGTTGGGAGTGTCGAGTACATTGTTCATTTAAATTGTGAAAAACGTTTATTAAATTAGTGACCGTAAGTAAATAAAAATGCAAATGCTATTGTGATGATATGTAGACAATTTCTAGTCCGAATGAAGTGTCCCTACTAATGATGCATGAATTCGCAGCTAAACCAAACTGGTTACAGTGAAATGAATGATGTTACGCGAATTTGATACCCGTAAACTAGGTTTACAGTGAAATGAATGATGTTCATGAATAGTGTTTTCCTTCCGGGAATGAATAGTGTCATGTGAATAGTAAAATTTTCTGAACACTTCTTAAAGTCTCAAACTGACTCCGAAAATGATGAATAGTGAAATGATGAATAATGATCGGTGAATAGTAAATGATGAATAGTAACTGGTGAATAATAATTGTCGGGGTTTGGAAAAATGACCTGAAATTGTGAATTGTCACAAAAGGGCATATGCTCTAGGATATATGGGAGAAATGTGAAAGAACCTTCAAAAAGGGAGAAAGTTCTGGCATGAGGTTGAATTGGAAACTATGAAAGTACACAAATGTCAATTGGAAGGATGAAGGTATAATCCTCCGGAAGTAAAAGTCGAAACTTTCAAGGTTCGAAAATACACAATGGATGGAGTAGGAAGTTTCATAAGTATCGATAAACAATCGACAAACAGCTGCCAGTAGGACGGATGAATGGAGCAAAATTCAAAAAATTGATAAGAGAAGAAATGCACACCCAACTTGGTGTGCAACCGGTCGACTAGCATGACAGTGAGTCTAACTTAAAGACTCGATAATAAACAAAAGTGCTCTTTCGGGAGACAACCTGAATTATCCTTTTCCTTTTATTTTCCTTTATTTTGTTGGTTTGGTATGTCTTGTATTAATAATTTGCAAGTACTAGAGGAAGCTTTACGTTGGGGAACTAATTTTTGGACTTTTGCACCAAGAAAAATCCCCCAGGACTTAGCTACGGCGTAGCTCCTACCATGACTACGCCGTAGCAACCCACAGGTGTCATTCTAGAAATTTTTAGCAACTACGGCGTAGCAACCTATTTCAGCTACGCCGTAGCTACCTTCTGAACCTTAAATGCTTATTATTTTTTACAACTCATTATTTAAACTTGTATTAGTTTTTAAATGAACTTTGTGGGTGTGTTCCCTGTAAACCCTCAAAAGACTTCACTCGTCCACTTGGGACACCAAGTGGTTTAAAAGGCTTGTTGCATACGCTAAATGCAATAGTGATTCCTACGAAAGTGAGTTAGGTTTTTATTTTTTCTTTTTTAGGTTTTATGCTTTTGGTAGTTGTGTGATTTCAGAGAATTGAAGTTTGCTCATCAGGCGAAGCGAAGGCACGTTTTCCAACATGATCCTTCTATCATTTTCAAGAGCAAATTTCAGGGAAGTTCTCGTTCTAATTCTACTTTTCCTCTTTATATTTATTTTATGTACAAATGGGACTTTGTGCAACTCAAGTGGGGGACGGGAGTAGAATTATTTACTTGAACTTTATGTTGCCCCATTTTTCTAGTTTATTTTGAAAAATTATGCCACTTTAAAACTTTTGAGATGTTTTTCCGAACCGAACTAGAATAGACCTTAGCTGAGCAATACCATGGTGAGGTTTAGCCTATTTCAGTTTCCCCTGTTTTACCCCAAATCCACCTAAATTATGAGTGTGCCGGTAGTTTGTAAACTTTAGAACTTGGCTTTTACATCATTTTGAAACCATAGATGAGTAGTGTGTTGAGATTTCTTGATACATTTGGAAGAAACTTTGTAAGAAGGCAATATTTTAGGATTATCACCCAAATAACCTTTATGTGTGTGTTTATCGATTAGTCACATTGACTATTCGACCCCCATGCTAAACCCTTTGTTGCACTCACCTTTAGTGCAAGATACCCCTAGATACATGTAGGATATCACATAATATCAAACTCGTGTGGTGTACATGTATGGATTGAATAGATAAGAGAAAGAGATGAAGAAAAACTTAGAGAGAGAAAGTAGAGAGAGAAAGATGGAACCTAGAGAGAAAACCAAAAAAAATATAAAATAAGATTATGAGAGGTTCAACCCTCTCCAAGGATGGAGAGGGCCTTTTATATGTACAAGGTATTTTGCCACTACTGGGCTGTGGATCGGGCTGACAGTGGGTAAAGACCCGACCCGACTCCACGAATACTAACTATTACTAATCTACGTACTAACTACTATTATAAATACTACGAGCTAAACAATGCTTAATCGTACTTGGGGTGACTGAATCTTCTATAAGAAAAATCGTATTCCTAACAATCTCCCCATAAGGGAGGTCACCCCGAAATTAGATCTTGAATTCTTGCATTGAGATCTTTGAAGATACTTTTGTAGCTCGTAGTTGTTGATTCTTCAATGATAAGTACTTTGTACTTTCAGCAGCGGACTCAAGATGACTTGCTTGATGTGTAGAATGATCTTTGACTTTGCTTCTTGTTCATCATCCAAATAATTAGCTTCAAGTCATCTTTGAGTGGAAGTGTCTCTTCGTGATGTTGTGATTGTCTTTGTGTTGTCATGCTCACACTTTTCTGGAACATGATCTTCTGCATCAGAGTTGTGGGAGCATAGTTGAAGCCCATTCCTTGATCATAATATCTTAGATTTGATGTTGAAGTGTAAGCATGAGATGATGAATCAGCATCTTTTCAGCAATCGCCATCAATCGTCAACCTCTTAATCTCTGGTGGGAATACGCCTTTCCAACATGCTCATACATCTTTGTTGAGTGAATCTCCATGGTTGAATGGTTCTGACGGCTCCTTTTAGATGTTGGTATGAGTATGTGGAACTAGAGTGACGTTGGTGAATGATGATAGGTTTGGTATGTTGAGTTGCATAAAACTTGGTTAGTAATAAACATACCAGCACTTACAAGTTCAGACTTCGAGATCGTCAACAACATTGTGTGAAGACTTTCTCTAATCCTTACCAAGGCCGTTCCTAATCGGATTCCCTCGAAAGGGCTTTCACTGACATACCGAAGTACACCAACGATTAGGTGTGTCGCTGGAGATCACCCCACGACTGTAGACCTTTTGGAACACCACCATAAACACTAAGCGTAATCCACAAGAGGTTACCGAAGTGACCTGCTGTCAGGGCTGTATGATGTTGACCTTGGCAGGAGTTTCCACTCAATCACTGGGAAATACTTATGTATATTCCCTCATAAGTGTTCTTGGCAGATTGCTAAGATCTGCGTAGGACTCAAAATATTACATCTGGTGTCCTTGATGTTGAACAACCAGTGTAGAAGTATCAAGTGTTCCTATGAGATCCTTTTGATGCATCTCTTGGTTCTAGACTCGATAAGTGCACATTGGTTATCCTATGCGGAGACTAGGGAGGGGTCTCCTGTTTCAATATCAACTAGCTCTAAGAGACAAGTCGATAGATTACACCGGTTCCCCGTGAGAATGAAACAAGCTCTTTTAAGAGAACTTGAGTGGCTGGAAGGTTTAGTGCAGTGCGTCACTGGGTCCATGACGTCTTTTCTTCAATACCGATGTTACCTTGGTAACAATCAGTAGCATATGAATTGAACCCGGTTTCTGCCCTAAGGTTGAATAATTGGAGGGCTATTTCTTTTCACCCTTTCTCATTTCATTTCTTTTTAATTCTTCAACCCCTTCAGTGCTTACCGAGACTTCATTACTAGAACCTTGTTGGGTTTGTTCCAGTCCTAGCTCAGTCTCAGTCGGCACTCTTCCCTTTCTCACTTTTCTCCTTTTTTCAATCATTCCTAAGGACTTCTAATCTATCTATTGGATTGTCCCTGGGAAGATCCCTCCGGTTCTGGTGGATCATGGGAACATATACCTAACCTTACCATCCTTATAACTCCATGCATTAAATTAAAGTGGTCGGTCTTTTGGTATCTTTCCACAATCGCCATATAACCAAATCATTGAAAATTCTCTCAAAGTGTTTATGATTAAGAAACACATTTTGTTAACACTTTGAGAGTTTTATCATTTTTCAAATGCTCCCCCTCAACATGTGCTCATAGGTAAAGAAAGAAATTTGCACATGTCGGGGTGAGTTGCACTTATTTGAATTGATCTGCTCTTAATAGACATATACCCTAGGGACACGTTTACGTTGCTTAGTTAAAGGGATCCATTATCAGCTTTTATGTGATAACTAGCCCTAATAACTAACTTGAAGTTGTTAACATTCCTTAAAAAGGAAGTTAGACCCGTCAAAGTATACATCTACGAAGAGTTTCTCGAAACGGTACTTTCTACTTAGACCAGTCCTCTTCGAGACACGCTTACATCACTGGTTAAACCAGCTTGAAATTATTACCCGGCCAGGACTAGTCCTTTCGTTTCAGGACATTTCATGTTTCGTCAATTCATGAGTCAAATTCTGAGTCATAAGCAATTCACGGTTTCTACTTGTTATTATAAAAACACGCGAAAGACTCTTAGCCACTTGCTCCCCCTCAATATGTGCACATTGATTGATTCAATTTGAAAGTTTCTAAAACTTTGGCACATATTGGAGAGCATGCATTAGATCATTATTCACCATTTATCCACTTGCTCCCCCTCAATATGTGCTTTGATTAAAAATCAAAAACTTCAAAATTTTTTAGCACATACGGGAGAGCATACTTCAAAACTTGAGCAAGGAGAATATTCTAAAATTGGATCCACGGCTGCCCTTTATGTGCTCAACAAACATGTTTTAAGTCCAAAAACATCACATTTTTAAATCAGTTTTCATATTTAAATCACATTCTCTCCCCCGATCAAAATTTCAGATCTTTTGAGATTTTGTGATCCCAATTGATTTAAATGATTTTGGAAGAAAAGTTGGGAGAAAATGTGATAAAAGTTTTAACATTTACTGATTTTGAGACACACTTTCACTGCTGCTGGTGCACAAAGTTTTTAAAGGTGCAGAAATTTTGAGCAAATACACTCCCCCTCAATTAATGACCCGTTTTCAATTTAACGTGTTTGTGGTCATTAAGTTGAGCGGCAAGGTATTTGTGAAAATTTAAGTCCAATAGCCACCTTGTAAACCACAAAATCTCTCTTGAAGAATTTTAAAAGAGAGAGATTTTGGGATGAAAGAAGACTTCTCTTCTTTTTCTAGAAATGATGCACTGAAGCGTACAACTTTTCGGGGGTGCACGGATGTAAAGTAATCCATGCCCGGATGAAATTCATCCGTTGTTAGGAACAACCGTCTTAATGGTGACGCGTTTTCCTCATTTTTTTTATTTTTTTATTTTATTTTTTTTTGAAAACCGGGTTGCTAACTAAAGTAATAGCAATCCATCATTTAGGCATGATATGATAACAAACTATTTTTGGTATTTTCTATTTTTCAGATTTTTATGGTTTTTCTAGGTTTTATATTTTTGTAATTTTCTTTTGATTAAAAGGAATATGTATAAGGATATGTGAAGTGAATCCATTACTCCTCATCATCCTCCTGAAGACTTTTGAGTGACTCAGGAGTGATACTCTTCATTCCACGACGTGGGAGAATAAATTGAAACCGTTCTCTAGGAAGTGCCTTAGTGAGGATGTCAGCCAGCTGAAATTCTGTCCTCACAAAGTAAAGTTCCACGATTCCCTTTTCCACTTGTTCTCTGATGAAATGATGTCGAATATCAATGTGCTTTGATCTTGAGTGCTGGACGGTATTACAGCAACGAGCAATGGCACTTTTGTTGTCACAGTACATCGGAACTTTGGTGTATACAAAACCATAGTCGGATAATTGAGACCTCATCCAAAGGA
This sequence comes from Artemisia annua, assembly GCA_014162995.1. Lineage (NCBI taxonomy): Eukaryota > Viridiplantae > Streptophyta > Magnoliopsida > Asterales > Asteraceae > Artemisia > Artemisia annua. The sequence continues at coordinate 2,897 of LBNU01021502.1, read as the reverse complement.
TTTGAGCACAGCAGGATGACATGGCAATGTATTCAGCCTCTGTAGAGGAGATTGAAGTACTCATTTGCTTCTTTGATGACCAGCTAACCAGTTTATCTCCTAGAAATTGAGCACCGCCCGAAGTACTTCGACGAGTATCTTGACACCCCGCATGATCAGCATCAGATTAGGCAGTGAGAGCCATAGCAGTGTCTTTAGGATACCAAAGGCCCATGTGAATCGTTCCTTGAAGGTACCTGAAGACCCTTTTTACTGCTTCTAAGTGCTTTTTGGTAGGTTTAGATTGATAACGAGCACACATGCAAACAGCAAATAAGAGGTCTGGTCTGCTAGCTGTGAGATACATCAATGATCCGATCATGCTTTGGTACTTGGTTTGGTCAACTGGTGCCCCTTCAACATCCTCATCCAGTTTTGACCTCTCTACCATTGGGGTGTCAACAGAATCACAAGATTCAAATCCAAATTTCTTTAGGATTTCACTAGCATACTTGGATTGGTTGATGAAGATACCATGAGGATTTTGAGATATTTGCAGCCCCAAGAAGAATGACATTTGCCCCATCATGGACATTTGGAATTCCGTACTCATCTCTTGTGCAAACCGATCACATTCCAATGGATCTGAAGAGGCGAAGATAATGTCATCTACATATATCTGAACGTGAAGTCGATGCATGCCCGACTTTCTAGTGAACAATGTAGGATCGACCACACCCTTGGTGAATTGGTTGGCTAGAAGGAATTTGGACAGAGTATCATACCATGCTCTGGGTGCTTGTTTAAGACCATAAAGAGCCTTCTTCAAGCGATAGACATGATTTGGGCGTTCAGGATCAACAAACCACTCTGGTTGACTTACATATACCACCTCCTTCAAATGACCATTAAGAAATGCAGTCTTCACATCCATTTGGTAGACAATCATGTTCTAACTAGCTGCATTGGCAAGGAAGATTCTGATGGCCTCAGTTCTGGCCACTGGTGCGAATGATTCCTCAAAGTCAATGCCTTCTTCTTGTCTGTATCCTTTGGCCACTAGCCGAGCTTTGTTCTTTAGGACTTCACCATATTCGTCAAGCTTTACTTTGAAGATCCATTTGAGGGCGATAATCATGGCACAGTCGGGAGGGGGTACTAATTCCCAAACGTCGAGTCTGTCAAATTCATGGATTTCATCTTGCATTGCAGTGAACCAGGATGTTTTAGTCAAAGCATCTTTATAATCCTTCGGTTCGACTTTGGACAGTATGGAGCTGACGAAGCACCACAAGGCATCTGTGGCAAGTTGTCTGCCTGTAGATAGCGGCCTAGATGGATTACCAATGATGTTGTCAATTAGGTGATCGTTTGTCCATTTCTTGATATGCTCATGAAGTAGATGACTGGGAACTGATGTAGCAGTGTTGGATTCTTCTGAAGAGGTTGCCACATTAGATGGATCAGGGGCAAATATGTTGACAAAAGGTTCATAAGGTGGTTGAGCAAAGGGATTCACTTCAAATGAATTAACAGATGCCTCTCCTTGAGGAATTGAAGAAGGTTGATCAGTGTGAGCGGTATGACTGGATGATGGGGCATTTTGACTAAGAGAGATGGAGATGGAAGGCCCATTTGTAGGCTGAGGTTCATCATTAGCAGCAGCATTAGGACCTATGACTTGTTGTTCCGGTTCGACTCTCTGTTGAGGCTCAAAATACTCATCATACATTGGATCAAATAATTTCTTCAAGTCCTCACTAGCGGGTGGCACAGAAGGAGCATCAGTGATGGAGGAATGTAAAAGTCCCGAACTAATTGGTCCTGGAGTCAAAAGGTTAGATGCGGGTCCTGAACTGGAGTATTCAGGAGCCGTTTGCTCGGACAGCTCATCAAACGTGACATGGATAGTTTCCATGATTTGTCGGGTTCTTTTGTTGTAGATTCTATAACCCTTCTTTTTCGGTGCCTAGCCAACAAAAATTCCGATATCAGCTTTTGCCTTGAGCTTTCCCAAGTCTTCACTATCATTGGTTGGATAACATAATGCACCAAAAACTCGAAGGAAGGAGAGATCGGGTTTTCTCTCGTGCACCAGCTCATAAGGGGTTTTGCTGTGAATAGGATGGATCAGTGATCGGTTCTGAGTGTAACAAGCAGTTGCAATTGCCTCTCCCCAGAGGAACATAGGAGCTTTGGAGAAAATCAGCATAGTTCGTGCGGCCTCTACAAGGGTACGGTTTCATCTTTCAACGACTCCGTTCTGTTGAGGTGTTCGAGGTATACTCCTTTGATGACTAATTCCAAGATCTTCATAAAACTGAGTAAGTTATTGATTGACAAACTCAGTTTCGTTATCTGTGCGGACGAATCTGACAGTTTTATTGAGTCCAACTTGCAGCTGCTTGATTAGTTTGATGATGATTTCAGGTGTCTCTTCCTTGGATCTGAGGAACTTAACCCATGTAAACCGAGAGTAGTCATCAACGATCACTAACACATATCTCTTTCCAAAAATGTTTTGCACTCTCATTGGACCACACAGATCATGTGAAGGGTATGAAGAACTTCCATAATGGTGTTGATAGTTTTGGGTTTGTGAGATTGCTTCTTGCTTTTACCAAGTTGACAAGCGGAACAGAGATGATCTTTTTCATACTTCAGCCTGGGCATGCCTCGAACAAGATCTTTACGAGTGGGTTCATTGATGGTACTGATGAGACGAAAAATGTTACGTTTTTAGGGGTCGGTTTGAGTCCTAATTCGTATGTTTTTGGTTTGGATTTTACCCAAAGTCGTTTCTTTTCTCATTTTAGGTACTTTTGAAGGGAAAATCACAAAAGAAGCATTTTCGGGCGTTTTCGGAGTGAAAAAGTGCGGAAAACAACAAAAACTCAAAAGACCTTGAAGATTACAGA
>LBNU01021499.1:0-14678 GCA_014162995.1 Artemisia annua | reverse complement strand
ATTAATTGATCATAAAAACATTAAATTCGACAAATATGACTGATGAAGAAGGAGATATCAATGAAATTAGGTCAACAGAAGGTGAGTTTGATGAAGAAGATCAAGTTTTCCATTCAGAATACACGGAAATTGATAGGTAACTATAACTTCTGTTATTTTTGATTAAATTTTATTGTATAATTAATAATTATTATGTATTTGAACTTATTATAATTGTTTAATTTGAACATAAATCACATGTGAATATATATATATATATATATATATATATATATATATATATATATATATATATATATATATATATATTACTGATTAGGTTTTAAGTGTTATAAGCTAGTTAATTAGAGGAATTTTGATGATTTAAGTATATTAGTAGTATCTTCGTGTGTGAAAACTATGAGCAAGGAATTAAGTTTTGATGTTATTAGCCGAATTTTAGATGGTTTAAGTTTAGTAAGATTATCTTCACATGTGAAGATATCAGCAAGGAATTACGTCTCAGAGCTTTTTAACATGTGTGAAAAACTTGGTCACATGTGAAAATACATGTCTTGTAGAATTTTAAGATGCATGAACCACTTGGTCACATATGAAAATACATCTCTATCAACTTGGTCACACATGAAAATATGTCGTAGCTATTTAAGACGCGTTAAAAACTTGGTCACATGTGAAAATTATGTCTCGTAGAATTTTAAGATGCGTGAACCACTTTGTCATTTGTCATATGTGAAAATATATCTCTTAACAACTTTTACTCTTCTCATAACTATTGAAGTTGTTTCGATAAGCTTCCAGACTACTGTTTGACCCGTATCCTTTTAGCTTTTTTTTTTTACCCTGGTTTGACCCATAAATAAGCAAAATGGGTCAAATTTGCCACTTGTAGTGCTAATAGACGAGTCTATTTTCCATTGATTTGTTATTGGAAAACTTAGTGTGGAATATTTTCGTTTTTTGTTTATTAACACAGGAAATGGAGCAGGAGCTAGCTGTCTGGAGACAGGCATCTAAGGTGAGCTCTTTGAATCCATAGAGATGATCTAGTATTTGATTGTTAGAACTTCAAACAATTAAAGCACATCTGAACACTATTTTCTGCATCCAATTGGGTTACATGCTTTTTCTGATTAGCTATCACATAATGACTTACAAACTCCATATCCAAACACCCCCTTAGTGTCATATAAGTTCGCCAAAATCCATGTGTATGCTAGCAGACATTTAATTGACCTTAAAAGTCAGACTGTATCTTTGTGTTAGAACTTGCAACGGCTGTATATAGTTTATTTCTTAAAAGTCACGTGTTGGCACAACTGTATCTATTGTCGGATATTATCGTGAGAAATACAACACCACCTTTAGACATTCATACCTTCCTGCGCTTAATGCTGGCACAGATGCAAAACCAGTATATCTTCCTATGGAGGTATTTTATCATCTTAAGTGCTACACCCTCGGTTACTAATCATAAGTATCTTATGCTTACAGCAAACATATACATATAAAGATCTGTAGGATTAATGATGGTCAACGATATACAAAGAAGCTCAACCAAAGGCAAGTTACAGGAATGCTCGGTGCCACATGTAAACGCCCTCAAGATTGCGCAAACGAAATAGCTCAAATATGCAATTTCACAATTTCTTTGTATCATTGTTTCAAGAATTGTATTTGTTTATTGTGTTGATATTTTTTGTGGTTATAGGTGTTAAGAGGAAACAACTACGACCAAGATAAACTTGTGAATGAAGATTTTGGCATGCAAGTTGGGGAAAGACCTACTGCAATCGAAGCCCGAGTTCTCCCACCTCCATCTGTAATATATATTTCTAGAGTTTTTTTTTAACTTCGAATTCTTCTTTTTATTTGTGTGTGTGTTTGTGACTCTGATCACTTTCTTTGGTTCAGCTCAAGTATCATGGCTCGGGTCCTTAATCAGAGGTTAGCCCATACGCTGGTACATGGAATATGAAGAATTTGGTAAAATTCTACTTTCATCATATGTATACTTTTTCGTTTTGTATATATGTTCTGTTATCGGTATAATGATGTATTTTTTTAATATCCTGTGTAGAAAATGTTCAATGGAGGCACAGTGAATTATTGGGCCGTAGTAAATTTCTCGAGGCAAAACCCACAAGCAGTGGACCAATTTGTTAATGGAATTATATTAATGTGTAAAAATAGAGGAATGGTATGAATTTCTGAATTTCATTGTCTTTTGTCATGATAATTTGTATGGAACATGAGTATAATCATATTTTTTGTTATGACAGGTGTTCGATCCTCAATTGATCCAGGCTCAATCTCCTTCTTCTCATAATATTGAGAAAGCATTATGCGACGTTGACCGTCAATGTTCTACATAATTAAAACAACGTGCACCTGGAAAATCACTTCAATTATTAATTGTCATTCTACCTGATATGATGGGCTCTTATGGATTGGTTAAAAGAGTATTAAAAACTGATTTGGGGATCGTTTCACAATGCTGTCAGCCAAAGCACGTTTATAAGTCAAATCCCTAGTATTTTGAAAATTTAGCTATGAAAATAAACGTAAAGGTAGGGGGAACGAATGCAATCTTGGCCAGGCCAATACCAATTTTAAATGAACGTCCAACAATTATTTTTGGTGCGGATGTGACTCATCCTCAACCAGAGGAGGACTCAAGCTCTTCAATAGCCGCGGTAATTTTTTGTTTCGTACCATATCATATACCTAATCAATATTTTAAATACTCATCATCTCACTAAGTTCCATCTTCATATATCGGTTTCTACGTGGTAGCTGTGTCTTTCTATATCATTAAGTAAGGTTATGTAGATAAGTTGTTCACTACTCTTATTAGCCATGTCTACTTTGATGGAGGGTGTTTATGGTTATGGCAGATAATACCTTATACATTTATATGCTTATGTTTACACATCCATTTTGCAAGTTGAGTATATGATGAGACGAAAAGTGTTACGCTTTTAGGGGGTCATTTAAGCCCTAATTCGTATAAATGTGATCAAATATTGCCTTAAATCGTTCCTTTTGTCATTTTAGGTACTTTTGAGAAGAATTCTGGAAAACATGCATATTCGGACGTTTTTGGAGCATAAAAGTGAAGAAAACGACAAAGTCTCAAAAGATGAAGATTTACAACCTGACCGCGTCAGAAGTCACAAGGTGGACGCCGTCAGAAAGCCTTGACAAAAGAGTGGAAACCAATTATCAAATGACGGGCCAGAGAAACTTTTGGATTTAACACCTGACGCCGTCAGGTGTTAGGAAAAGTAGGCCGTCATGAGTAAAATTAAAGAGTGACGGCCCAGAAGGATTTATAAGGTGACGGCGTCAGAAGTGGATCTAGGCCATCCGAGAAACCTAATGGCGGCGAGCTGACGGCGTCAGCCCTTATAACCTGACACCGTCAGAGTGTAAAATCTATATATAGTTTTCTAATTTTCATTCATTAGGTGTGGAACTTTGTGGAGAACTTTTAGGGCAAACCCTAAAGACGAATTTTCTGTGACTTTTAGGGTTTCCAACCTTTGGAACCCTAGTGCTTAATTAAAGATAAGTCTTCACTTTAATTCAATCAATATGTCTATGTGTTGGTTGTCTATCTATCTTGCTTATCTTTCAATTAACATGAGTAGCTAAATTCTCTAGTGTTTGCTTAGATCTAATGAAACCTAACTATTGATTATTGGTTGATTGGTGTGTGTTGTTGTTTGTTGGGATGATTGTTTCATCGATGTTAGGCTCAAGAAAACTGGCCAACCTCCTTTATGGTAACGTGCTTGAACGTCTTGGGAAACATGTAGTCGAGGCATACTAGGCTATTAAGGTAGTATTTAACGCATGAGCCACTGTTTACAACCCCTATGGTTGTGCCGTGCATGGCATAGGGCGAGATAAGAGCTCATAGAATTGGAGAGATATGTATGCCACTCCATGAGTTATTAGGAATACACCCTTCATCCACACAAGTAACACACATATCAATTAACCGGTAAAAGATAGTTAGGGAGTAATGAAATCTAAGTAAACACAATTTTCTCCATATTGTTTTCACAACCACAATAGTTTAGATATTTATTTTATTTTAATTTGCATAAGTAGTAAACTTGGGTTAGTTGACTAGCAACTAATTCCGCCCTTCTTCCAAAACCGAGATTTTACTTGCTTTCCATAAAATATAAAAATACAAAAAGAATCTTCCTTCCACCCTTAGACCTATTAGAGTAGTTTTTCTATCCTAACGAACACTATTCCCTGTGAGAGAACGATCAATCCCCCGTACTTACCACTATCCTATACTACATCGGTCAGGTACACTGCCTGGTGGGGTTGTAAGCCTCTTGAGATCCCTCGAGAGGTAAAACCTGTTGTAAGGTCACAAAACCACGCATCAAGTTTTTGGCGCCGCTGCCGGGGAATAGTTATTGTTTAGGTAGAATTTTTATTTCTTTAGGTCTACTCACTAGATTCCTTTCTAGTGAGATTTTTATTTTCTTTTTCTAGGATTTCTTTAGTCTATCTTTTTCTTCGTGTTTTTGTTCGTAATCTTTACCATCCGCCATCATGGAAGGTGGTAACATCCTTGATCCCAACAACCCAATTCAACCAAACCACCCACCACAACCAAACCAACCTCCTAGACCCCGCACCTTAGGAGAGTATTCCCGACCTAGCCACCTTGGCTATCGAAACACCATTGAGCTCACTCAAGGAGCCAATGTCACTCCCTTGCGATCAGACACCATCCGGTTGGTGCAAAGCGGATGCGCATTGCATGGACTTCGTTCCGAAGATCCAAACCAACATCTCAAGGATTTCCTCAAAATCGTAGATCCATAGACCTTGATGTTGCAACTCGAGAGACGACCCGATTGCGTCTCTTCCAATTCTCTCTACGGGACCAAGCTAGTCAATGGCTTGAGCGACTTCCCGCAGGATCCATCACCTCTTGGGACGATCTCACAACTCGTTTCCTTGCTCAATTTTTCCCACCGGGGATAACTACCAAGCTAAGGAATGATATCTTGGCGTTCCAACAACACCATGGTGAAACCCTCTACGAGGCATGGACTCGATTCAAGGACTTACTCCAAAAAGTCCCTCATCATGGCATAGACCTTTGGCTCCAAGTCCAAATTTTCTATGACCACATCAATCTCCACACAAGGCAAACCATTGACCAAGCGGCCGGTGGTAAGCTACGTGATCTAAGTGCGGAACAATCATGGGATTTCCTAGAAGATCTTGCTCTATATGACAACGAAAGTTGGAATGATCCCCGTGATTTGAATAAAACGGTCAAGGCAATATCTTTGCCTTCGAATAATTCAAGCACTTCCGACCGTAGGATCATAGAACTTGAAGACCAAGTCAAGCTTCTCATGAAATCCTACGAAGCTCCTAAACCTTCAAGCCAAGTGAACAAAATCACTTCTTCATGCGAATTATGTAGTGGTCCCCACGACACTCGTGATTGCATGGAACTCCCCGAACAAGCTTTTGCGGACTACGCATCCACGCGTACCGACGGAGCGGGAGATAAGTGGTACACTTTCAAACCCGAGCCAAACCCTTATGGAGATTCATACAACCCCTCATGGAAAAATCACCCCAACCTTAGGTGGAAGTCAAACCAAAACGCACCCCAAAACAATTCTTCCAACCCACCTAACCGGTTTCAACCCAACGGTAATTCCTCAAACCGTACCTTCAACAACAATCCTTCCAACAACTATGGTAGTACCAACAACTTTGAAGGATTGATGTCCAATTTTATGGCATCTCAAGAAGCTCGCATAGCTAAATTCACATCCGAATTCAATCAACAACAAGTAGAGATGACCAATAAAATTGACAACTTGTTGAAAGCCCTCAACAACCAAGTGCTATCACCCCCACAAAAGGACGCTAGAAACACCAATAGCGAACCACAAATCAAGGACCCCTCTTCATCCAAACATGTCCACTTCGTAAACGTTGTGACCATTAGACCAATTGATAGGAGTGAGAATGATAGTGAATCAAAGGATGAGAGTAAGGAATTAGAGGATGATAGGAAGGCTAAGGTTAGCGAAATAGAAGAAGTAGAGGAGGAGGATTACTTCAATAGGTTACCCACTAAGGAAGAGCGAGCATATCATAAGAATCTATTCGATGACTCCGAGACCCCATACATCCTAGGTAACCCAATTTTCAAGGTGGGCGATCCATCTAATCTCAACATACCATGCAACATCGGGCATTTGCATATTTGGAAAGCGTACATTGACCCTAGATCACCCATTAACATCATGACTAGAGCTCAATACAATTTGATAATGAAAAGTCAACTAGGGTATAGAGTGTTTCCCGATAAGGGATGGATTAGTAACTTCACGGGAAGAGTTAAAGGATTACCGGTTTATGTAGGAAACTTTACCTATGTCACCGACTTTGTGATTGTAGAAGATATCCGCCCAATAATCGATGCAAGTGTGACCCAAGTAGTCTTAGGCAAACCATTTATCGAGGTCTCTAGAATGACTCATGAACCTTCCTTAGGGATAGTCACATTTAAGGATGAGACCGATGAGGTGAACTACCAAATGCCGTATAAGATAGAGCAATACCAACACTTGTCAAACGTTGAGAAGGAGCTCAAACAAGCGGTTTACTATAGGAATGATGAGGATAGACGTAGGGGAGTAGACTATGTCATGAAAAGGATTTTCGGTTTCTATAAGGATTGTTTGAACTTAGGGCCCGAATACAAAACCGGAAAAGAGGATGACTTAGGAACCGAGACCAACGACGAAGTCACGTAACGTACGGTGACTTTGAGTCTAGCTACAAGACTCGTTAATAAAGAAAAGCGCTTCTTGGGAGGCAACCCATGTTTTGTGTGTTTTTGTGTGTTTATTTGATTTTATTTGTTTCCGTATGTAAGTTATATTTCTTGTTATTGATTCATGCTTCAAACTAAATTGTGAAAATGCTTTATTTTGTTTTTAACTTCGTCTTAACTACATATAAAGGTATTTTGCAAAAGCTAAGTGTAAGGGAAATCTAAATCGGTTTATATAGAACGAATGAACATGAATCATAACAATGAAATTAGCATACATATTAGTACTTGTTTGAGTCAAATGCTTGTATCGAGTCATAATGAATTTTTGCAGGAATTCCAGGAAGTAAGATCTAGTTTTTCCAGAATTTTTCCCGGAAGCTTAACATGAGAATTCTGTCAGAACTTTCTGACGGCGTCAGGGTTAACACCTGACGGCGTCAGGTTATAATTTTCTGCAATTTTTGAAAGTTTTGTATTTTTCCGGAAACCTAAAAAGTTTTGTCAATTCTTTAACTTATAATCTCCAGGAATTCTGCAAAATATTCATTCCACAAGCATTATATCTTATTATGTAGATTTTACCGCCGATTTTACGCGAGGTTGGCCTTTATCTTTTTCAGGTTAACAGGTTATTTTGGACAAGAAGACGTTTATTATTTTGGAAGGGAAGCTTTGAACGTTCGTCTATCTTGGAAGAAGATCTAACCATGTTACATCACTATCCACAACAAACGATTCAGGGGAGTATTTGATTTCATTCTTTCATCTTATTTACTTTTACGTCTTTTATTTGAACATTGGGGACAATGTTCGGTTTAAGTGTAAGGGGGGTAAATGAAAGCACCGTTGAGAATATACTTACGCTTGATGTTTTGCTTTGTTTGATAGTAAATTTGTAATAAAACCAAGAGAAATATTTGTTAGGGCAATTTTAGCGCCAATTTAAAATTTTTTACAACATTTAGAAGTGAAACCTTGATCTTAATGAGCGTCTCATGGATAGGAAATTGTATGACTAGCACAAAACCGTACCACTAAAAAATTTTCCACCCCAAATATGTGAGGTTCGCCCCTAGAATTGGTAGGAAAAGCATCCATCTTTGGTGCTATGATGTGAGTACCGGTAGTATTTAGATTCTAGAACTTGCGTTAGGACCATCTCAAATCCACAAGTGAGACTACATTCGTGTAGTTAAGATTTACTACATGATAAGAGGCATTAGGATTAACCCATTGTTTTACACCCGTATATTTGTTATAATTACATTGACTTCATTGGTCAAGTAATTCTCCCACACCCTTTGCGTTGTATCCATTTTTGGTACACGATACCCCTAGTACACCCCTCCGAGCCTATCCTTTCGTTTCGACCTTTGAGCATCTTACTCAAAGTGAGAATTTGTTTACACCCCACTAAATGTACACCCAAATCGCCTTAGCCTACCTTGTATGCACCCACCTTTGGTGCATTATTGTGAAAACATTTGTTAAACCCTTAGTTAATTATCCGGTCAATTACATGGTTGCTAAGTTAAGTCATATCCTTGTACATATTGTTTTGGGACGATTGGGACTCATGGGTAAAGTACTAGTGTAATGAAGTAATGGGGAAGAACAACATTATTACCCCCATACGTGCTAAATATTTAAAAAGTACTCCAAGTTTTTCGATTATCTTAATTCGAGTCATTAGAATAGTGATTGTAAAGTTATGTAAAGATTCAAGTGTAAGGGGAATGCAAATCCCCTATGATGTATTATTTTGGATGGTAGGGCAAGAGTGTATGAAAAAAAAAATCGAAAAATCAAGAAAAATAAAAAAAAATATGAAAAAGAAAGAAGAAAAACATACGGACTACCATCCCGTTTCCTTTTATGTTCCTTTTTAGTTTTTGTTATTTCATTTTTAGACTAAGATTGAGTCGAGTCTTGACTTAAGCAACGATGTAGAGTGCATGTATTTGATCATGATAATTAACTCGCCACCACTAAAATACCCTTTATTCCAACCAAACCGTGTTATCATATCCCTACACCTTACGTTACAACCCTTTATAAAGCCCTCTTTGATAGTTTATCTTAGGTGCTTACGCCTAGTGGAGGAGTAATTGATCCTTTCCCAAGCCTATGGTAATCTATTTGCTATGACAGGTAGTGAGTGTTATTTTCCGTTTCCATTTATGAGATATAAACTTTATGACATTTGAGAGATGTGAGAATCCAAACACTATTTGTGAGGTGCTAGTGTATGATTTCCGTGCTTGTTATGATTAGGGTCTAATAACTATTTGTTGTAATTACTTTTATATTCGTGTTAAATGACCCCTAACTCATATTTTGATTGGAATAAAAGCTCATTTGCTTGAGGACAAGCAAATCCCAAGTGTAAGGGTATTTGATGAGACGAAAAGTGTTACGCTTTTAGGGGGTCATTTAAGCCCTAATTCGTATAAATGTGATCAAATATTGCCCTAAATCGTTCCTTTTGTCATTTTAGGTACTTTTGAGAGGAATTCTGGAAAACATGCATATTCGGACGTTTTTGGAGCATAAAAGTGAAGAAAACGACAAAGTCTCAAAAGATGAAGATTTACAACCTGACGGCGTCAGAAGTCACAAGGTGACGCCGTCAGAAAGCCTTGACAAAAGAGTGGAAACCAATTATCAAATGACGGGCCAGAGGAAATTTTGGATTTAACACCTGACGCCGTCAGGTGTTAGGAAAAGTAGGCCGTCAGGAGTAAAGTTAAAGAGTGACGGCCCAGAAGGTTTTATAAGGTGACGGCGTCAGAAGTGGATCTAGGCCATCCGAGAAACCTAATGGCGGCGAGCTGACGGCGTCAGCCCTTATAACCTGACGCCGTCAGAGTGTAAAATCTATATATAGTTTTCTAATTTTCATTCATTAGTGTGGAACTTTGTGGAGAACTTTTAGGGCAAACCCTAAAGACGAATTTTCTGTACTTTTTAGGGTTTCCAACCCTTGGAACCCTCATGCTTAATTAAAGATAAGTCTTCACTTTAATTCAATCAATATGTCTATGTGTTGGTTGATTATCTCTTTTGCTTGTCTTTTAATTAACATGTGTAGCTAAATTCTCTAGTGTTTGCTTAGATCTAATGAAACCTAACTATTAATTATTGGTTGATTGGTGTGTGTTGTTGTTTGTTGGGATGATTGTTCCATCAATGTTAGGCTCAAGAAAACTGGCCAACCTCCTTTATGGTAACGTGCTTGAACGTCTTGGGAAACATGTAGCCAAGGCATACTAGGCTATTAAGGTAGTATTTAACGCATGAGCCACTGTTTACAACCCCTATGGTTGTGCCGTGCATGGCATAGGGCGAGATAAGAGCTCATAGAATTGGAGAGATATGTATGCCACTCCATGAGTTATTAGGAATACACCCTTCATCCACACAAGTAACACACATATCAATTAACCGGTAAAAGATAGTTAGGGAGTAATGAAATCTAAGTAAACACAATTTTCTCCATATTGTTTTCACAACCACAATAGTTTAGATATTTATTTTATTTTAATTTGCATAAGTAGTAAACTTGGGTTAGTTGACTAGCAACTAATTCCGCCCTTCCTCTAAAAACCGAGATTTTAATTGCTTTCAAAAAAATATAAAAATACAAAAAGAATCTTCCTTCCACCCTTAGACCTATTAGAGTAGCTTTTCTATCCTAACGAACACTATTCCCTGTGAGAGAACGATCAATCCCCCGTACTTACCACTATCCTATACTACATCGGTCAGGTACACTGCCTGGTGGGGTTGTAAGCCTCTTGAGATCCCTCGAGAGGTAAAACCTGTTGTAAGGTCACAAAACCACGCATCAAGTTTTTGGCGCCGCTGCCGGGGAATAGTTATTGTTTAGGTAGAATTTTTATTTCTTTAGGTCTACTCACTAGATTCCTTTCTAGTGAGATTTTTATTTTCTTTTTCTAGGATTTTCTTTAGTCTATCTTTTTCTTCGTGTTTTTGTTCGTAATCTTTACCATCCGCCATCATGGAAGGTGGTAACATCCTTGATCCCAACAACCCAATTCAACCAAACCACCCACCACAACCAAACCAACCTCCTAGACCCCGCACCTTAGGAGAGTATTCCCGACCTAGCCACCTTGGCTATCGAAACACCATTGAGCTCACTCAAGGAGCCAATGTCACTCCCTTGCGATCCGACACCATCCGGTTGGTGCAAAGCGGATGCGCATTCCATGGACTTCGTTCCGAAGATCCAAACCAACATCTCAAGGATTTCCTCAAAATCGTAGATTCCATAGACCTTGATGTTGCAACTCGAGAGACGACCCGATTGCGTCTCTTCCAATTCTCTCTACGGGACCAAGCTAGTCAATGGCTTGAGCGACTTCCCGCAGGATCCATCACCTCTTGGGACGATCTCACAACTCGTTTCCTTGCTCAATTTTTCCCACCGGGGAGAACTACCAAGCTAAGGAATGATATCTTGGCGTTCCAACAACGCCAAGGCGAAACCCTCTACGAGGCATGGACTCGATTCAAGGACTTACTCCAAAAAGTCCCTCATCATGGCATAGACCTTTGGCTCCAAGTCCAAATCTTCTATGACCACATCAATCTCCACACGAGGCAAACCATTGACCAAGCGGCCGGTGGCAAGCTACGTGATCTAAGTGCGGAACAATCATGGGATCTCCTAGAAGATCTTGCTCTATATGACAACGAAAGTTGGAATGATCCCCGTGATTTGAATAAAACGGTCAAGGCAATATCTTTGCCTTCGAATAATTCAAGCACTTCCGACCGTAGGATCATAGAACTTGAAGACCAAGTCAAGTTTCTCATGAAATCCTACGAAGCTCCTAAACCTTCAAGCCAAGTGAACAAAATCACTTCTTCGTGCGAATTATGTAGTGGTCCCCACGACACTCGTGATTGCATGGAACTCCCCGAACAAGCTTTTGCGGACTACGCATCCACGCGTACCGACGGAGCGGGAGATAAGTGGTACACTTTCAAACCCGAGCCAAACCCTTATGGAGATTCATACAACCCCTCATGGAAAAATCACCCCAACCTTAGGTGGAAGTCAAACCAAAACGCACCCCAAAACAATTCTTCCAACCCACCTAACCGGTTTCAACCCAACGGTAATTCCTCAAACCGTACCTTCAACAACAATCCTTCCAACAACTATGGTAGTACCAACAACTTTGAAGGATTGATGTCCAATTTTATGGCATCTCAAGAAGCTCGCATAGCTAAATTCACATCCGAATTCAATCAACAACAAGTAGAGATGACCAATAAAATTGACAACTTGTTGAAAGCCCTCAACAACCAAGTGCTATCACCCCCACAAAAGGACGCTAGAAACACCAATAGCGAACCACAAATCAAGGACCCCTCTTCATCCAAACATGTCCACTTCGTAAACGTTGTGACCATTAGACCAATTGATAGGAGTGAGAATGATAGTGAATCAAAGGATGAGAGTAAGGAATTAGAGGATGATAGGAAGGCTAAGGTTAGCGAAATAGAAGAAGTAGAGGAGGAGGATTACTTCAATAGGTTACCCACTAAGGAAGAGCGAGCATATCATAAGAATCTATTCGATGACTCCGAGACCCCATACATCCTAGGTAACCCAATTTTCAAGGTGGGCGATCCATCTAATCTCAACATACCATGCAACATCGGGCATTTGCATATTTGGAAAGCGTACATTGACCCTAGATCACCCATTAACATCATGACTAGAGCTCAATACAATTTGATAATGAAAAGTCAACTAGGGTATAGAGTGTTTCCCGATAAGGGATGGATTAGTAACTTCACGGGAAGAGTTAAAGGATTACCGGTTTATGTAGGAAACTTTACCTATGTCACCGACTTTGTGATTGTAGAAGATATCCGCCCAATAATCGATGCAAGTGTGACCCAAGTAGTCTTAGGCAAACCATTTATCGAGGTCTCTAGAATGACTCATGAACCTTCCTTAGGGATAGTCACATTTAAGGATGAGACCGATGAGGTGAACTACCAAATGCCGTATAAGATAGAGCAATACCAACACTTGTCAAACGTTGAGAAGGAGCTCAAACAAGCGGTTTACTATAGGAATGATGAGGATAGACGTAGGGGAGTAGACTATGTCATGAAAAGGATTTTCGGTTTCTATAAGGATTGTTTGAACTTAGGGCCCGAATACAAAACCGGAAAAGAGGATGACTTAGGAACCGAGACCAACGACGAAGTCACGTAACGTACGGTGACTTTGAGTCTAGCTACAAGACTCGTTAATAAAGAAAAGCGCTTCTTGGGAGGCAACCCATGTTTTGTGTGTTTTTGTGTGTTTATTTGATTTTATTTGTTTCCGTATGTAAGTTATATTTCTTGTTATTGATTCATGCTTCAAACTAAATTGTGAAAATGCTTTATTTTGTTTTTAACTTCGTCTTAACTACATATAAAGGTATTTTGCAAAAGCTAAGTGTAAGGGAAATCTAAATCGGTTTATATAGAACGAATGAACATGAATCATAACAATGAAATTAGCATACATATTAGTACTTGTTTGAGTCAAATGCTTGTATCGAGTCATAATGAATTTTTGCAGGAATTCCAGGAAGTAAGATCTAGTTTTTCCAGAATTTTTCCCGGAAGCTTAACATGAGAATTCTGTCAGAACTTTCTGACGGCGTCAGGGTTAACACCTGACGGCGTCAGGTTATAATTTTCTGCAATTTTTGAAAGTTTTGTATTTTTCCGGAAACCTAAAAAGTTTTGTCAATTCTTTAACTTATAATCTCCAGGAATTCTGCAAAATATTCATTCCACAAGCATTATATCTTATTATGTAGATTTTACCGCCGATTTTACGCGAGGTTGGCCTTTATCTTTTTCAGGTTAACAGGTTATTTTGGACAAGAAGACGTTTATTATTTCGGAAGGGAAGCTTTGAACGTTCGTCTATCTTGGAAGAAGATCTAACCATGTTACATCACTATCCACAACAAACGATTCAGGGGAGTATTTGATTTCATTCTTTCATCTTATTTACTTTTACGTCTTTTATTTGAACATTGGGGACAATGTTCGGTTTAAGTGTAAGGGGGGTAAATGAAAGCACCGTTGAGAATATACTTACGCTTGATGTTTTGCTTTGTTTGATAGTAAATTTGTAATAAAACCAAGAGAAATGTTTGTTAGGGCAATTTTAGCGCCAATTTAATTTTTTTTACAACATTTAGAAGTGAAACCTTGATCTTAATGAGCAGCAAAAACAATACCTATTGCTTCATTCTTTGAAAGAGGTATCTTCTTGCCTATATCTACTTAGATACCAATAAATGGATTTAATAAAAAAGAAATTGCATACATAAAGTTAAACTATCACGTTAACCAAGTTCATTCCTACATTACAGGTGATAGTTCGACAGTCTGTAGATAAAGCAGAATTTCAAGATTCTAGCGTTGAAAAGATACTAAACTTGCTTTTTAACCACTGTGAAAGTGGGGAAGAAGGTGTTCGCAATGTGGTTGCGGAATGTCTGAGAAAAATTGCTCTTATCAAGCCTTCAAAACTTGTTCTTGCACTCAAGGTAAACTTCATAATGTTTTTAGGGTCAAATTAGAGGCAATTTTACTTGTTGAAGCTCATTCTCAAAATTATATTTTTATTTAGGAGCGAACAACTAGTCCTGCTGCATTTACTAGAGCAACGGTGGTTGTTGCTGTGAAGTATTCTATAGTTAAACGACCAGAGAAGATCGATTCGGTCTTGTACCCAGAGATTTCCTCATTTCTTATGCTAATCAAGGATCAGGATCGGGTA
>LBNU01021498.1:12187-31537 GCA_014162995.1 Artemisia annua | reverse complement strand
AATTCGGTTTTCGGTTTGTATAGCCAAAACCATATCCAAACCGAAAACCGAATTTTTAGTTCGGTTCGGTTCGGTTTTGACAAATTCGATTTGGTTCTACGTTTGGTTTGTTTTGTTTTTTTTTTTTTTTTTTTTCGGTTCGATTTGGTTTTCGGTTTATTCGGTTTATTACCTGAACCAAGAACACCCCTACTTAAGATATGATGAGAGTTCTTTCCGTTGTGCCATACCAAAATTAAAACCTTGTACGTAGTATATTTAATAACTTGAGAATAATATAGTCTTTGAAATCTAAAGGTCGCCACTCGCCATCACAACATCTCTAGCTATATGTTCATTGATGCATCATAGAAATCTTACTACATAATCCTTCACTGGAGATATGGTTTCATTCGATTCTTGAACGAATGGATGAGAATGAACCCTAAACGAGTCAAAATGCAAAATATTGTCATTCCATTAATTCTTAGATGAAGGGATGAGAACCAACCATATATTGTTAATAGAAACCATGAATTTTGTAGGAATCAGATTCTTTCTTAACATTTTATACAACCATTGTTGACAATCAACCATAGTTGTCCGCTACTACTAAAAGTCAAAGGTCGAAATCCTACTAGATATCTTTGTTGCTAATTTCTTTTCTTTATTAAAGAAAAACATTCTTTCTTGGTGCTAGTTTCTTGGATAAACATTGTGGACTGTATTACAAATCAAACGACTTTGTATAGGAAATATAGGTTTTGTTGATATATCATTGCATAGTTTAAAGCACATGGTAGTTATGGGCATCTTTTATACATAGATTCGCATACTTTATTAAATGTTTTTCTCTATAATGGGTGATTGTTAATGCTTATAGATTCACATGCATGCTTATGGTCGTGTCTTTAATATGATACTAGCAGGGTACCCGCGCGATGCAGCGGCGGGTACCCTGTTATTAAAATTTTTGGCGAACAATATTTTGCTATTATATGTTTTCCCGTGATAAAATTTTATAGAAAAACAAAGTTTTTTGTTGTAATATGTTTAAGCAATAGCATACTATTTCATATAAAGATTTCAGTGCACCAACGTGATGTTGCAAACAATATAGATGCAGCAGTCAATAAAATATGCCTTTGACACAGTGTATATAAAATGGAAGTTAACAAAACTCCATGTGACACTACTAATAATTGAAAATTATGGCATTTGTTCAGTTGGAGGTCCAAATACCCGAAGCCCAGTAACCTTTTTCTATTAAACTAAAACATAAAACTTAGTGTACCCTAATTTTTATCACACACCTTACACTAATTTCTCCTTACCACTCGCAGCCACAAATTTCTGTTGCAATCACCACCAAACACACTTCTTCTCATATTATAATAGTTGGTCTCTTCTTCTATTGATATTCGAATAACAAACACACTTTTATCTTTCTACTAATCAATGGAACACAAACAAAAACTTTTTTTGTTATTCGAATCTAACCAAAGACCTGAAAGTTACGTCTTCAAGATCCTTTAAGGGTCTCGGGTAAGGTTGTAATTTGTTTGGTTGTTCTTCCGAAACAAAGAAATAATGAAACAATTTTGTTTTTGTTCTATGTTAAAGTTTTCGGATAGAAGAAGCCTTGCTTCTCACAGATCGATGGGGATTTATCTTTTATAGTTTTGTTCTAAAAACGAATCATTGTTGATTCAAAGAGATAAACTGTGATATTAACTTTTCTTTTATGTATTTTGTCTTGAGGAGTGATTGTGAGGGTATTTTTAGAACAAAACTATAAAACAAAAGTCAAACAAAATACATAAAAGAAAAATCCCATCACAAAGAAAATTTACCTCGGTTGTCAACGATTTGCACGTGAAAAAAAAAACAAAAAAAAAACAAAAAAACGCTTTTTGTTCTTTCTTTTATCACTTTCAAATGAACTAAAAAAAGCTTTTGGACAGGTGACATTACAAACCGAAGTCTAATTTCGCTATTAACCGGTCAAACAGCGAAGTATAAGTTTGGTTTATGCATAATTATATTGTACATTGTACTTTAGTAGTTGTATATATTTGTGATGGGGTGTTTTAAATTATGTATTAATTGTATATAAGAAATAGTGTTGTTTTAGTTTAGGGTGTGCTTTACATACTTGTACATTATATTTAAATGATTGTAATATTGGGTGTAGGGATGTTTTTAATGCTATTAATGTATAATTCCAAGGATTTTGGTCTGAATTTCGATTCATGCTTGTTTTTGTTGTACACAATGCTTTGCTTGTTGTAATTATGAAAATTCCTTGCTTTAAAGTGTTGTAAACCTTGCATCCTTTTTTGTACATCTTAATTTTTTGGAGAGAGAGTCATTCCTCTATTATAAGTAGTATAGATATATATACTAGCTACAGGCCCGNAAAAAAAACGCTTTTTGTTCTTTCTTTTATCACTTTCAAATGAACTAAAAAAAGCTTTTGGACATGTGACATTACAAACCGAGGTCTAACTTCGCTATTAACTGGTCAAACAGCGAGGTATAAGTTTGGTTTATGCATAATTATATTGTACATTGTACTTTAGTAGTTGTATATATTTGTGATGGGGTGTTTTAAATTATGTATTAATTGTATATAAGAAATAGTGTTGTTTTAGTTTAGGGTGTGCTTTACATACTTGTACATTATGTTTAAATGATTGTAATATTGGGTGTAGGAGTGTTTTTAATGCTATTAATGTATAATTCCAAGGATTTTGGTCTGAATTTCGATTCATGCTTGTTTTTGTTGTACACAATGTTTTGCTTGTTGTAATTATGAAAATTCCTTGCTTTAAAGTGTTGTAAACCTTGCATCCTTTTTTGTACATCTTAATTTTTTGGAGAGAGAGTCATTCCTCTATTATAAGTAATATAGATGATACATTATGTTTGAATTGGTCTATTAGCTGTGTATGTTGTTCCTTTAAGGGGCAGTTGAATTAGGCTTTATACGTGTCTTATATTAGCCGGTCTTTAACCAAATCAATGTTGATCTTTGTTTTGGTAACCATTACCAAAATGAGTCCTACCACCCATCCAATATATTTGTCATATAAAACGGAAAAGAAGCACTTTTGCCATGACCGTAAAATTGTGTGGTGGTGGGGACTGATTTAAAAAACGTTGGAATATTATATGACACTTGTAAGATTTTCATGCATTTGCATCAAGGGTCAATTTGTTAGACCAACTAGGTTTTTTAAGACTTGAGTTTTTAAACAATTAAACTTTACACGTTATTATAGATGATTAAGCCTCATTTTATACATATGAATCACGAGATTTGGGTCAATTGGTGTATCCTATCCCAGGCTGTCAAGATCGCGATCCCGCGTAGGATCGTTTTTGCCTTTGCAAGATCGAGATCGTAGGATCGGATCGCGATCCTACGATCCTACCAATTTGTCATATTTTGTAAACAAATGATATATGAGTCAAACTGTTTTACATTTCTACTCAACGTCAAAGATAAATTCATATAATATCATCTTGAAAATGACAGTTCAAATTTCAAACACCAAAGTAATAGTAAAACACAAAAAAGTCAAGTTTCAATCGTTACATTAACGATTTAGTGGAATAATATTGCATAACATAGGTCCTAAATGTCTCAAAAACATACGAGCCATCAACATGATGTCAAGAAAACAAACGTTTCATAAGTGGCATTCGAAAACATACACTTTGATTAGTTTAATCCCAGTGAAGTAAAGTAAATTAAACTATTGAACACTTTTTGACTATAATATATTTAGAAAAGTAGAAAACTATGTATAAACTATAATCTATTTGGAAAATGAAACAATAGTGGTTNAACTCGGATCGCGTGTCGATCTTACGATCGTACGTGCGATCCTACGATCCTACTTACGATCCTACCTCATATGTGATCCTACCACGATCCTACACGATTTTGACTGGTGTGCACGTAAGATCGTACGATCTTACGTGTAAACTCGCGAGTTTGACAGCCTTCTATCATCAGTTGGTTAGAATTTTCTCTTTGCATGCTTTCTTTTTTATATCCTCAAAATTGGATTGTTACTTTTCTTTTCTTTTTTCAATCAAATGCAACCAACTTATAAGGATTTGGTATAGTGATTTCAGCTTATCTTTCCTTCATTATTGAAAAATATAATGATACATAAATTATTGGGGGGACAAATAAACATGCTTAAAAAATATTATGCCACAAGTTTTGTGAAGAATTCTGTCGTTTATAATAAATATACTCCTTTATTTTATTTTTTTTTTTTTATTATTTTTTTTCATAACTAACTAATTTCTATCATGAAGTTTTAGGCAGATCATTAAGTATGTTTCAATAATGATATGTACCAAATCAACTTTGGTGATTTGAACACAACAGAAAATAATACGGCATTTTAGTCCGGATATCTTTTTATTCATATACAAATTACAAATCATTTGATTGATTTAATATACGTTTGTGTATTTGCACAGTAAGTAGAAGGATTAATGTAATGTAATTGAATCGGCATAAAGCAATTTCGGATCAAGTATCCAAAGTTTTTGAAAATAAGGCACTAGAAGAAAGTTAAAACATTTTCTGATATTTTACACTACGTGAGATGAATTCATTTAGGTTATTGGAAACCCCAAACCATCTTAGATCCGTCACCGGCAGAAACATTCAATAGTACTAGATACATCTTAGCAATGATATGATATATAAACGTCGCACATAATTAACTTTAATTTATTATAGGATTCCCAATCAATGGAACGAAAACGTTTTACATATTTCTTGTCTTTGCTTGAGAACACAAATTCAACCCACAAACAAAAAAAGCGCACGTTAACAAACTTAGAATTTATTTGGTACTAGTATATCATTTCATTATACTATAAGATCGTACCCCTAAAACTTCATGTAACATAAGTGTGTCACGTTAGGACTTAAAAGCTTGCCACATTATAACTCCAACTAATTTAGTTATTTCACAATTTTTAGAGAAGTCATTTTACATTATTTCATTTCATTTTCCTTTTAAAATATAAATAGCATTCTTTTAAGCATTTAATGCATAATTTTAGGATATCTAAAAAAAAAAAGGACTTTCTTTATCTTTCGTATTTTTTGCACATATTTGCTCACAATACATTGTGCAAAGTACTATTTATAATTAACTCACAAAACCTTTTAAGATGTCTAATAAAGAAGTAATGTTGTGTTTCTCATTCTACTAGCTACCAAATAATAAATTTTGTAAACAAAAAAAACTCTTGATTCTTTACATTTTTTTACTTTTGTTTTCTTACATGCTATAAATTAAACATTTTTTCCAAAAGAATTAGTTGAAATAATTTGTCAATGCTCCGGAATCACATAATTTGTGTGTCTTAGTTTTCTCGTTAGCATGTTGTTTCTGAATTCGTTTTATCTTAGCATGGTTGTTTCTGAATTCGTTTTATCAAATTTGATTTAACTAAATATATTAATTTAGCAATTGGGAATACTATTTAATATAACAATCAAATATGTAGAGTTTTGGAATTTAAAGGTTATGTAAAATTCTTTTTGTACAATTACATCATCACTAAAATGTGATATTATCATCCATAGTCATTCTATTATAAACCAAAGCCCCTCAAACTTGATATACTAGAATTATAACACATTATACATAAGAACTTAACACCTCACTAGGGTCTTCTGACTCTTTTTCCTCATTTGTCTGCTATTTGTCTAGACCGGCATCTTTCGGATCATCGTCCTATTCTTCTAAAGGAGGTCGTTGCGGATTATGGTGCTACTCCGTTCCGGTTATATCATTCTTGGCTTGGGTGGGAAGGTTTTGAACATGTGATCTCGTCTGTTTGGGGTTCCACTGTCCTTTGTGACTGAAATGGAATGGTTCGTTTTAATAAAAAGCTCCAAATTCTGAAAAATGCGATTCGTAGTTGGGTTGCTTCTAAGAAACAGGAGCGTAGTGGCCTTTATAATTCTATTAAGGCCAAGTTGAGTTCTATTGATACTACGTTAGATCAAGGAGGGATGAATGATGATTTACTTCTCTCTCGTATGGGTCTGATGAAACAATTACATGATATTAAATCTAATGATGCATGTGATTTTATTCAGAAAGCTAAAGTTCAATGGGCTATTGAAGGGGATGAGAACACTAAGTTTTTTCATGGTATTATTAATCGTAAACGAGCCAACTTGTCTGTTAAAGGTATTATGGTTGATGGTGAGTGGGTTGATGATCCAAAGCGTGTCAAAGATGAATTCCTTGGTCATTTTTCGTCAAGGTTTCAACAAATGGGTTCGAGCCAGACCCGTCTTAACTTTACGTTCCCTACCAGACTTTCTTTGGATCAGATTGCGGAATTGGAGAAGCCGGTCTCACATGATGAAATTCGTGAAGCAGTATGGGATTGTGGTTCCAATAAATCTCCTGGGCCTGATGGGTTTACGTTTGAATTTTTCCGTAAGTTCTGGAATATTATTGGGCCGGATTTGTGTCGAGCTGTGGAATGGTTCTTTGCTCACAGCAAGTTCACTAGAGGGTGTAATTCCTCTTTTATTACTCTTATTCTGAAAATTCATGAACCTAAGTTTGTGAGTGATTATCGTCCTATTAGCCTAATTGGGAGTCTTTATAAAGTGGTGTCTAAAGTTCTTGCTAAGCGTCTCGCTCTGGTTATTGCAGACCTTATTTCGGATGTTCAAACTGCTTTTCTCCTTAGTAGACAGATCCTTGATGGGCCTTTTATTATTGATGAACTTCTTTCTTGGTGTAAGAGTAAAAGATATCAAGCTATGTTGTTTAAAGTTGATTTTGCTAAAGCGTAAGATTCTATCCGTTGGGAGTATTTGGATGACGTTCTCGATGCGTTTGGTTTTGGTGTTAAATGGAGGATTTGGATAAAAGGCTGTTTGATGAATGGTATGGCTTCTGTCTTAGTTAACGGGAGTCCCACTTCGGAATTCGAGGTGTTTCGTGGTCTGAAACAAGGTGATCCGTTAGCCCCATATCTCTTTATCCTCATTATGGAGTCGCTTCATTTGTCTTTTTCCAGGGCTACAAATGCGGGTATCTTTAAAGGTATTAAGATAGACCAGTCTTTTATGATATCTCATCTTTTTTACGCGGATGACGCGATTTTCATTGGGGAATGGTCAAACGAGAATGTTCGAGGGATCCTACAAATCTTAAAATGTTTTTCGTTGGCTTCTGGTCTTTTTATTAATTTGAAGAAAAGCCAAATTCTTGGTGTTGGGGTCCAAGATGAGTTTATATCTGATGCGGCTACCTTTTTTGGATGCTCGATCCTTAAAACCCCGTTTAAATATCTTGGGGTTTCTGTTGGGGGAAATATGTCTATGGTAAACGCATGGGAGGAACCTATAAACAACTGATGCGGCTACCTTTTTTGGATGCTCGATCCTTAAAACCCCGTTTAAATATCTTGGGGTTTCTGTTGGGGGAAATATGTCTATGGTAAACGCATGGGAGGAACCTATAAACAAGATTAAATCTCGGCTTTCAAAATGGAAAATCAACACTTTATCCATAGGGGGCCGCCTTACCCTTCTTAAATCAGTTTTGGGCTCTACTCCAATTTATTGTATGTCCCTCCATAAGGTCCCGAAAACTGTTCTATATATTATGGAGTCTCTTCGTCAGGATTTTTTTAATGGTTGTTATGTAGGAGATAGGAAGATTGCGTGGGTTCAATGGTCAAAGGTTCTCACCTCAAAGAAAAATGGTGGTCTAGGAGTGGCTAGTTTTTACGCTTTAAATAGGGCCCTCCTTTTTAAGTGGGTGTGGAGATTTTTGTCTCGGGATAACTCCCTTTGGTTCCAATTTATCAGTTCTATGTATGGTAGCAACTTCCAGAATCATGCGTCTGTTTGCTCGTCTATTTGGGGCAAGATTATTAAAGAAGTAAATGTTCTAAAGCTTCATGGTGTCAACTTACTTGCCCATTGTAACCTTCGTGTTGGATCTGGTCATTTTACTCGGTTTTGGAAAGATGTGTGGGTCGGAGATATCCAGTTGTGTTTTCTCTTTCCGCGGTTGTTTATGTTGGAAGATAACAAAGATTGCACGGTGGCAGATAAGTTACATGGGTCTCTCTCTGATTCGTTTCGGCGTACGGTTCGTGGTGGTGTTGAATCCTCTCAATTGGAGGCACTCCGTGGCTTAATTAAAGGTATTGAGCTCTCGAGTGCGAATGATCGTTGGATATGGGATTTAAATAATGAAGGTATGTATCGTGTTAGTGATGCTCGCTTCCTCTTGGAAGATTTTTTCCTCCCTAAATCGTCTATAGCGACTAGGTGGGTTAAATATGTTCCCATCAAGGTAAATGTTTTTAGATGGAAACTTCACCTTGATCGCCTTCCTACTAGGGCGAATTTGGGTCGAAGGGGTGTCCAGATTGATTCGTTATGTTGTCCTGTTTGTACTGCAGAGGTGGAAGATGTTTCACACTTGTTCTTTCAATGTAACATGGCTCGTGACATTTATGGGCTTGTATGTCGCTGGTGGGATATTCCCTGCTTTTCTGGTTTTTCTTATGAGGAGTGGATCTCCTGGTTTTGTGGGTTGCGACTTGGATCTCGTCTTAAAGGTCTCTTGGAAGGTGTTTTCTCTGTTATGTGGTGGAGTATTTGGAGCTTTCGAAATCAACTCTTGTTTTCATCTCAATATCCTCGGAAGCACATTCTTTTTGATGATATTGTTATGTACTCGTTTATGTGGTGTCATGCTAGATGTAGAAATAGTTTTACGTGGGATTCTTGGCTTCAACATCCCTATTTAATTACTTTGTAATCCCTTTCTAGCTTCTTGCTAGGCTTTTTTTTAAAATAAAAGTTGCCGTTAAAAAAAACTTAACACCTCACTAACTGTTATCATATATCTTTTATTCGTTTGTTATCATACTTTTTATTTCAAGTCATCAAATAGTTTATATTTTAACAAGGCTACAAGATTCTTTAACCAAAAAAAAACAAGGCTACAAGATTCTTTAACCAAAAAAAAACAAGGCTACATGATTTAGTAATAGTTTTTATTTCAAGTCATCAAATAGTTTATATTTTAACAAGGCTAGATGATTTAGTAATTCTCTAGCGGGATTTGGCCGTACAATAGCAACGTACTTTTTCAAATGTTTCGATCTAGTACGCATACTATTTTTTGTCCCACTTAATGTAACACACTTTCATTTTTTGTTCCATTCTACCCAAAAGTTACTGGTTACCGGGAAAAAAAGTTTGAAAACCGGGACAAATGCCTACGTGACATATTTAATACTTGAGTAAATAGCAACGTACTTTTTCAAATGTACCGATCTAGTACGCGTACTATTTTCGTCCGTTTTTATAAGTTTTTGTTCGTTTTTATACGTTTTCATCCGTTCTTATACGTTTTCATCTATTTTTACACGTTTTCATCCGTTTTCTTACGTTTTCGTATGTTTTTGCACGTTTTTCCGTTTTTGCACGTTTTTGTCCGTTTTTACACGCTGTCGTTCATTTTTGCACGTTTTTGTCCGTTGTTACATGTTGTCCTTGTAAAAACGGGCGAAAATGTGCAAAAACGGATGAAAATATGTAAAAACAGACGAAAATGTGCAAATATAGACAAAACATGCAAAAAAAGATGAAAACGTGTAAAACCGAACAAAAACGTCTACAAAAGGACGAAAACATGCAAAAACGGATGAAAACATGTAAAAATGGGATAAAACCTGCAAAAACGGATGAAAACATGTAAAAACAGACGAAAAGTGCAAAAATAGACAAAAGCATGTAAAAACAAACGAAAATGTCCAAACTTGATGAAAACGTGCAAAAACGGATGAAAACATAAAAAAAAAAAAAAAAAAAAACCAAATTTTTAGTTATTTTCGACACACGTACCATATGAGTAAATTTGAGAAAGTATATGGCTATTTAATGGCTTTTACAAGTATATAATATATAATAGAAATCCAACATGGCAGCTTTTGTGGGGAAAAAAATCTTGCTAACCAGTTAAACAAGTTTCGTGGGGTGGAATGGAACAAAACTTGAAAGTTCGTTACATTAAGTGGAACAAAAAATAATACGCATATCAGATCGGAACATTTGAAAGAGTACGTTACTATTGTACGGCCAAATCCTTTCTCTAGCTTATTCTTACTTTTTATATCAAGTCATCAAATAGTTTATATTTTGACAAGGCTACATGATTTAGTAATTGAGTAATTCTCTAGTTTTTTTTTCTTCTCATTTTTGTAAACCTCTCAAACTTAAAATTTTAGAATTATGACACATCACCACATAAGAATTTAACATCTCATTAACCATTATCATATATCTTTTTCACTTTGTTATCATGGTTTTTTATTTCAAGTCATAAAATAGTTTATATTTTGACAAGGATACATCATTTAGTAATTCTTTAGCTTTAGTACATAAATCTAAGGTTGTGTTACCATTTACATTAGAATAGTCTACTCAATAGTATTATAGTATTAGGGGAAAGCTTGGCTACAATTTTTGTAGTCAACTGGCTACAATTCTTCACACAAAATACACTAACAATGAATCTGGGACTCACAGAAAATAATCAGAGATCCACAAAAAGAACAAAAAACCCATATTTAAATCACAAAATTGTAGCCAATTAGCTACAATAAATTGTAGCTAATATATTCCCATGGTATTATTGGAGGATAATATCCTTCAAAATATATATGAACTCATTCACGTTAGAACTAAACACATGTTTTAAAGACATCGTTGCTAATGTTACTAAGAAACATAACATTAACTTTAGCTACACAAAAATATAAACCATACCTTATTGAACACAACTAAAATTTAACTAGTGTCATTAGAACAATAGGTGTCTGAGTCATATGATTCGTTTTACAATAAAAGTGCTACCATTTTAGCATTTTTTTCCTTATAACTAAGAACCTACTAAAACACAAAAAGAAAATACCTTATTACTCGGCTACTCGGCTGGTAAATTTAGAAGTGTGATGTCTAGTCATAAGAGTAAATTATAGGGATATAACTTGTAATTATGATTGCTCTTAGAAAAAGCAAAGATCTTAATGGGGACGACAGTTTACCGGAAGATGGTGGGCAAATGGGCAGGTGTCAAAATTTAAAGCAAAGGTGTAGCAGATATTATTCTGATGTTCTCCATTTTCCTATGTGGGGTGGGCCAAACATCACTATCAGTCTCAATAAGCCACATGTCCACATCAATGTAGCTACGTTTATCTCCCTTATTGGACCCATTATACGAACCATAAAAACGGGTATATATTTCAGAGTCAAGCTGGCATTCTTATATTCTAACCTTTCGGGCGTCAAAGGTCATGTTCCATTATTTTCATGGAAAATTTATATCAAATTGCGTATGTGTGTTGTGTGTTACTATTTTTTCTTCATCAAAAAGCAATAAAGCATTGTGCATGGTCCACCAAGGACGAGATAGTGAAATGTGCAATTTAATGTTTTGGTGATTATTAATGTAAAATATCTATATTCTATACTCATGATGATTCGATACACATATGATAGATTCGAAAGAGCAGTGAGGGATCAATCCAAAAATCCGTAAAACCGTACGCATTTTTTTAGAAACACAGCGAAGAGTGTGCGCTCCTTAATATCATGTTAGAATATAATATTTTTGTTATAAAAACACGCATTTTATACTAATGACGTTTCATAAAGATTTTGCACATGTTTACGAGCTACATATACTCAAATCTGTGACACTTGTTTTTACATTTTTCCGCAATATGTTAAGACAGTAGTACACATAGCTAATTTTAATCAAATACGGTATATGTTAAGTATATGTTAAAGTGTGACGATACCGGCCAAGATTTAACTAGTTTTGCTAAGGTGCTACATTAAGGACTAAAGTTCACATAAACTATAGAATCATTTAACTAGTAATTCATATACGTACACCATTCAGAAGATCCAATGTATGTTTTTATTGTTTTGTGATAGTTTTCTTTTCAGTTAAGAATATGTCTAATATTATCAATATTTTCTAAAAAAAATATGATATATTTTGAAAAGACAAGAGGCCTTAGACGAATTTCAATACGAAAGGGTGTCTTTGTACACAATCTCGTACTTGAAGATCTTTGCCACGTATCACTCCAGCCTCTATATCATTAACACCATGCGTGTCAGACTACTAATTGACTATCCATCACTCGTGTTATTTTCTGATTTGTCCACGTTTTACCCGCCAAAAACATTCTAAAACATATATATCAAGTCATCAAGATCAACGGCTCAGATCATTCACTTTCCTTAAATGGGTCCCACATAGTTGCTAGCCTACCTTACGTGGCGAAAATCTAAGACTTGCATAAAAGTTACGTAGCCCCTTTTTAACAACTCTTGTACCGAACCGCCTCATTTTTCATTCTATTTACTCAAACATTTGTTTCCACAAAGATATTGGAATTTGGTTTGTGCCACTTAATAACAAAGATATATATTGTGTGTTTAAATGGCGGAAATATGTCGTGGTGTTGTGAATGATAAAGATATGCCGTCCACTTCCGCCGAGACAACTTCACGTGCTGCTCGGCGGAAACGGATGGAAATGAGAAAAGTTAAATATGCCGCGGGTGTATCATCACCCGCGACTGTTACGGGAATGAAAAGATCAAGATTATCTATTTCGACTGCCTTGTTCTCTCATGGTGATGATAGAACACATGTTGCAAAAGATACTGAAGATTTGGTAACTACGAGTTCTAGTCATCTAGGTTCATGCAGTTACGTTAACGATGTCTCGGTTCCGAAATTTGGAGTTGCTTCGGTTTGTGGACGACGCCGAGAAATGGAAGATTGTGTTGCGATTCATCCTTCGTTTATGGAAAATAATGATACCATGCATTATTATGGCGTGTACGATGGTCATGGTTGTTCTCATGTATGTTACGAAACTTATAAACCAAAACTTTTCAAAACAAGTTCTTTTATGATCATGTTGATTAAACGAGTTTTTGAATTATATATTGTAGGTGGCAAAAAGATGTAAAGAACGATTACATTTACTAGTGAACGAAGAATTAAGCAAGAAAATGGAACCAATGGATTGGAATAAAACTATGGAGCAAAGCTTTAGCCGAATGGACCAAGAAGTAATAGAGTGGAACCAACAAGCTACAACTAATGACTGCCGGTGCGAGCTTCACGCACCGGAGTCATACGGTGTGGGGTCTACTGCGGTAGTCGCAGTAGTGACCCCTGATAAAATCATTGTTGCAAATTGTGGTGATTCTAGAGCTATACTTTGTCGAAATGGCAAAGCAGTGCCTTTATCGATAGATCATAAGGTTAGCTAGCTAGCTACATGAAACATAAAAAACTTATTTCCTTAATGATATAATCCAGCATGTCTATTTTTCTTTAGGAGTGTTATAAGTTTTTATTTTTACTTCTTGTAGCCTGATCGTCCAGATGAACTTAGCCGAATCGAAGCAGCTGGTGGTCGAGTTTTGTATTGGGAAGGCGCGCGAGTTTGCGGAGTTCTTGCCATGTCTAGAGCTATTGGTTAGTACTATTTTTTTCATATACTCCATCCTTCTCAAAGTTACTGTCCTATACATACACTATTTCATGTTATAAGTTTCTTTCTTTGCGCCTTTAAACCTGAAGGACAATTTCTGCGTGGTACAAACGACCTTGAAGTGGCACCGCAACCTCCTGAAAATGGAGGGTTTTACATGATATAAGTTTGTGCGGCGGCCAAAAGGTTGGAAACCATAGTTAAAAAAACAAAAAACAAAACAAAAACTTGAGGACAATTTTTGTCGCAAGTGGTAAAAATTTGTTTTTGCGGATTCATTAGCTAATTAGTTTATTGGCTAATCTTACAGGTGATAACTATTTAAAACCTTACGTGACTTGCGAGCCAGAGGTGACAATCACGGACCGAACTTCAGATGACGACTTTTTGATACTAGCAAGTGACGGATTATGGGATGTGGTGTCAAATGACACGGCTTGTGGACTTGCAAGTATGTGTTTAAAAGGAAATGGACCCTCGGGGTCGATAAGGAACCCACCGGTGAATGATGCTTCGGAGTATCAGAACTGCGACAAGGCGTGTTCGGATGCATCTATGCTGTTAGCAAAGCTGGCTTTGGCACGAAGGAGTGCGGACAATGTTAGCGTTGTTGTTGTAAATTTAAAAAAAACTGGGTCATGAATTTGTGATGCATAAATAGCAATCAAAATTTTGAGAAACCAAAGAAAAATTGCATATGTCTGCTCTTAGTTTCGGTTTTATTTCAGGAAAACTTGAACTAGTTAGAAATACTGTAAACGGATAAAAATAAATGAATGATTTTAGGAAAAGAAAATGTGCTGCTAGGCGACTGATGGTAATGGTGACCTTCATTACCATTGTTAATTTAGCGTCACATCAGTTTTTCTCTCATCAACTGACATCACTACCAACATGGAGTAATAACACACCATCACCACTCAAATATATCCAACTTATATGCAAATATACCCCACAATATACTCCCATACGCACTCAAAAAACGCATGTTGATATGCTTACTACCTCCGGTCTTAGATTTGCATCATCTTCGGTTTTCAACACACCGGCTCCGATGTAAAAGAGTTATTCTCGACCTATTATTATATTAACTTCAAAAACTTCAAAATTCGTATACGTATTTTCAATTTCCTTCTAATATCATAGACGACGTGACATGACAAGTCATCGGTTAAACTAGTAATATAGCATTTTTAGTTACTTTTATTGTTGACGTGGAGCTTAGTCTAAAAACTTAATATATCACGCTTATTACTTCATATTATTACAAACACACATGTTATGTACACAAACGAGGAATTAGGCTATCGCGCGTTGCGGCGGAGCTAATTTAATTCCAATATATTTTTTAAATTTTATTCCGTTTGATTGATGAGTGATTAGGCTTTCATGTCTTTTCAAATTGTAACATTTGATTTTAGTTTTATGTTTACATAAGTATCGTTGTTACTTAAATGCTTGATGTATGTATATATATGCATCTATGATTTCACGTGTTGTCCAATGGTACTGAGTAAACGAATGAACCTAAATCACGCCAAAACCCTAAAAAACTGTTTGTCAAAAAACCCTAAAAAATGAGAACCCTAATCGTACCGACTAAACGAATGGTGCCGAAGGATTAAGAAGGCTTAATCCTAAATAAGTAGCGTTTAAACAATCACAGATTAACGTCCAAGAATAGTTAGGATAGCAGGATCGATTGTATTAGGTTTAGGGTTATGAATCGTATTTTTTCGCCAAAGGTAGGATAGCAGGATCGATCGTATTAGGTATTACTTGTTTACTCACCTTTTATTCCAAATGTAAGAAAAAAGTTCACAAAAAACCTAAGTACTTTTCACCCTTTTCCCCTTCAGTCTCTACCCACTTTCATTCTTTAAAGAACTTATGATTATGAACATGACTTGAGTTCCTCTCCCTTTACTTTATTTTCTTCTCAAAAACAAACTTTGAAAACACAAGGGATCTAAGTCCAGCTAAGTGGGCTTTGGCCTACATCAGCAACAACATGGCAGGCCTTTGAATCAATTTCTACAACCTGTATTTTTGTACTCATTAGCCCAATACAATATACAGATTTCATAAATAATAGTTGGTCCTAATGTTTACCGCAAGAATAATACGGAGTAGCTTAGAATTTCGAAAACTTGAAATAGAATATGAGAGGATATTTTATCCATTTCTTAATTTCAAAAAACTAAAATCCTTAGAACGCAAACTTCAACAGTGACTATTCTTAATTTTCATTAGTATGGGTTTCTTACAAAAAAATTATATTACTAGGAGCCCTAGTTACTTGCACGGTTTCAAGACTTTGTTTGTGTACATACATGTGGAGTTAACGCCACTCCAACATTGTATCCTCCCTATAATAGGCTAATGTATGATCTAGTTTAAATGTTTACTTAATTAATGTTATGTAACACTTTACGGTAGAGGTGCGCATTCGGTTTTTTTTAAACTAAACCGGTTTAAAAACTGGTTTCGGTTTTCAAATAGTTAAAATTCGGTTTTGCATAAAACCGGTACGGTTTGAAATTGGTTTTAGGAAAGAAAATGCCCTGTTTAAACCGGTTTTACCCAGAACCGGTTCGGTTTAAATCGGTTCTCAAACCGGTTGACAACAAACAATGCAACCGGTTTCTATACACGCAGTTCGGTTTTTCCGAAAAAGGTTTTCCAAAAACTGGTTTTTTGAGAAATTGATTTTTTTTTTCCGGATCGGATCGATTTTTGGTTTTTTTGTTCACCTCTACTTTACACCCACAAGCGAATAGAGTTATTTAATTTCTCTATGACTCTTTAGCACGCGAAAAGAAATTAACGATTTTTAACTAAACCAGCTTTTAATCTTTTATTTTCCGACACCGAATCTAACACTGTTTTAAGTTTTCATATATTTTTGCTGCCTAATACTATTTATAAGATATCAGAGGCGCTTTATTTTGCAATCCCAAAAAGTGCCACATACCAAGGGACCAATCAGGACCGTCGGATCAAAAAAACCGTTTTTAATAATAAAAAACACGGAAGGACCACTTTTGGCAATTCCCCAAACTTACCCACCAACCCTACACCTGACCTCTCACTTTCCACACATACACTATCAAAAAATACAACTTTCTCTCTCTAACCGCCATTAACAAACTGCAACAAAAACTCAAAATCAACCAATTTTAACCATTAAAATCATAAAAAAAAAAAACATAAAAATTGAAGAATCATCAATTGCGCAAGCAGATCCCCAAAAAAACAACCGGTTCAAAATGAACCTACTGAATCTCTAGAACAAGGTACGATGCTTCCGACTAATTATTTAGATGTTTTATTGGTTGTGTTTTTTAGTGTTTACATTTGGTTGAGTTTATGAGTAAAAAGCTTTATATACATGGATGCACACCAAGTGTTTGATGAAATGTGTGAGTGAAAAGTATCATACGTGTGTATCAGTACCAGTGATATTTGAAGTTGAACTATATATGTGTTTTAGTACTAGTGATATTTGTATTTGACTTAACCGTGCAAATCACATAAAGCACACAGAAAATAAAACAATCGACATCTAAAATAACGAATACTTTAGTTTTTACTGTTATAGAATCATTATTAGTGTGTTTCACTAGTTAATTTTCGATAATTTGTGATGTTGTGATGATTTATGTGATAATATGAGAGATTAAAAGTTAGGTTTAACAGAACAAAAGATATGTTGTGATGCTTCTGTTTGATTTGTGGTGGATTTGTATGTTTAATGGATAGATTGTACATGTTTCAATAGGTTTTACCGCGGCATTTGAAAACAATATTGACTGGTAGTGTATCACCTGTGATATAACAGTTAAATTATTGTTGATTGGTAGTATATCTATTGTGATAACAAATAGTTATTTGTCTGACATATGATACTGAAAACAAATTAACTATTCGTACACTAACGAAAATTATGAAAATATTTTGATGCAGATTTGAATGAGACCTGTGCAAAAAACAGCCTCATCAAACGAAAGAATCAACAACAAGTGCAATTGTCGTTGAAGAAAGCACAACATCTCCACAAACAAATTGAAGAAGCTCAAACACTTGTGATATCACAAGTTCCTCTATCACCACAATTGATTCAACAAATAGAAGAAAGCTGACACACAGGTGATATCACCAGTGATATCACAGGTGGTATCACAGGTGGTATCACAATTGGTATCACCTGTGATATCAAATGTAATATGTGATCACATGTGATATCAAAGGTTCCCCCGAAAGCATCTGGGAATAAAATGAAGGTGCTGGTTGATGAACCAATGAAGAGGACGATTGTTGAAGAACACAAGTAAATAGAACAAGCTGATGAAAACAGTTGTCTTGTTATGTTTTAACAACTAGTGCTAAAATATTTTGGTTAGTAATATACAATGATAATGATAACAATTTATGTTCTCTATATAAAAGTGTGTTATTAACTGAGATACCAACTAAGAATGTGAATTATCACAAGAGATAAGTAACTTCATACAAAATGTTATGATTTTAATTTTTGTTCTCTACATATATGTGTTATCAATTATGATACTCAACTAAGAATGTGAAACATCACATTCTTATCACATGTGATAATGAATTTTGTATTTTACCAAGTGTATATGAAAGAATAATAAACATCAATTGTCATATTTTATCGCCAGCTCAGCCTCCGGCTTTCGAATTGCCTAAAACCTAAACACTTTTCTTTACCTTTACAGTGTAATATCAGAAGTGATACATAAAAGTGAAGCTCATGTAAAACTGAAAGTAATTTAACATCCATTTAAATATTTGAAAAAACAAAACAGAACGCAAATTCCTCAAACACTTATCAATAGAAATCCTCAAACAATAGTTCAAAATCAACAAACATAGAAAATTATTGTTGAATATATGTACACACACGTCCGCTAAAGTAGATGCCTCATTTGCAAGCCTCTCGCTAATTTCATTTTTCTCAAAAATATTGATTTATTTTCTTCCTCAACTCAGGTGGAATTAAGTCCATTTTCCAGTGTCTCAATATGTATAATTGTTCTGGGATACGTATGACATTACAATTCTTGAGCACACAAAAAATATGTGTCGACATTGAATCCCACAACAAACACAAAGCTGACAAACAAGCTACTAAACAATCTTGTTTGTTATGCAACACCTTCATCAAAATAAACAAAACACATAAAAAAAAAAAGATATGAAACAGAATATCACAAGTGATACTACACATATGACGCAGAACAGATTTAAAAAAACTTTAATATCATAAGTGATACTATACATATGAAACTTTAATATCACAAGTGATATTACACATATTGCAGATTTAAAAAAACTTTAATATCACAAGTGATACTATACATATGAAACAAAATATCACAAGTGATACTACACATATTATACTATTATAGTCAGTTTTTTTTTTTTTTTTTTTTTTTTTTTTTTTTTTTTTTTTTTTTTTTTTTTTTTTCAAAATTAATAAAAATAAATTAAAGAGATAAAAAATATATATATGGTAAATAAATTGAAATGGTTAATTTAGTAAAAAACTCTATCGTTGATCATATCGTCAAATCTTAGCTAACACCAAGATACACATCAGTTTTACAAAATAAATATTAGCATCCTCTTATAAAACATTACAAAAAAGGCTACTCGGTTGACACCTATGGAACAATAAAAGGCGCTACTCGGTTGATATTTAATCATCTATTGATCAGTCGGTATTCTT
>LBNU01021498.1:0-12013 GCA_014162995.1 Artemisia annua | reverse complement strand
TTTTTTTTTTTTTTTTTTTTTTTTTTTTTTTTTTTTTTTTTTTTTTTTTTTTTTTTTTTTTTTTTTCAAATTGATTGCAGATATGTTAAGTGATAAAAAATATATATATGGTAGATATATTGAAATGGTTAATTTAGTACAAAACGCCATCGTTGATCATATCGTCAAATCTTAGCTAACACCAAGATACACATCAGTTTTACAAAATAAATATTAGCATCCTCTTATAAAACATTACAAAAAAGGCTACTCGGTTGACACCTATGGAACAATAAAAGGCGCTACTCGGTTGATATCTAATCATCTATTGATCAGTCGGTATTCTTAATGTAAGCATACATTAAGAAAAGCTTTCTTGAATGCTTGGAGTAACCATGCATAAGATTCAGTAGTTTCGTTCTTAAGCAGACAAGAACCAATATTAACACATCTCCTATGAATGTCAATTGTAGTAAAAGGCACAAAAACTATCATGTACATGGAAAGAGAAATATCTCAGGTGATAATATACACAAAATTTACAAAAACAATGAAATATCGCAAGAGATATTACAAGTTAAAAATCATACTTGTTTGTTTTGTATGTGGCATAAAAAGAGACGATGTCACCAAACTATTTGTGATTGCAATTTGCAAAAAAAAAATGGCTACATCAAACAAAAGAATCAACAGCAACTGCAGTTGTGGTTCAAAAAAGCCCAACATCTCCATAAACAAATTGGAGAAGGTCAGCGATATCACTTGTGATATCACAAGTTCCTCCATCACCACAATTGATTCAACAAATAGAAGAAAGCTGACACACATGTGATATCACCAGTGATATCACTTGATATCACCTGTGATATCACAGGTGGTATCACAGGTGGTATTACAGGTGGTATCACTGGTGATACTAAACGTATGCTACAGAGCAGATTCAAAACCACAATTAGACACAAAAATAACATTCAAATGCAGTTAAAAACATAAATTCAACTAACAACTTAATTAATAAGCAAAATTATAGGAGCAGATAACAAGATTGTCAAAACATTTTTTACTCACACATTTCATCAAACACTTAGTGTGCAACTTGATAAGAAGAAATGTTAACAACTTGATTCACATAATTATCAACCGATTCAACAACATTATCAATCGCAACAATATCAATCAAATCTGCTTCTGAAACAAACGGTTATTTCAATCAAAAGAAGCTATAAAAAATGATGTTAATGATCGAAACAGTGATGGTGATCGGAGTGTTGATGGTGATCAGATCAGGATAAATAATTTTTGGAGAGAAGGAATGAGATCAGAGGAAAAAACACGCGAAGTGTTGTGGTGGAGTGCGGTGGTGTTGCGGTGGAGTCGCGGTGGAGTAACAGTGGTGTCGCGGTGGTGTTGCGGTGGAGTAACGGTGGTGCTGTGGTGGAGGGAAAACGTAACTGATTTATGGAGGGGAAGCAGTTGAGAGAAAACACACACAAACTGTGTGTGAAAAAAAATGCGAATGGGAAAAAAAACAAAATAAAACTTTATATAGTTGGGGAAAAATTAGGTTTAAAAAATTAAATATTAGATTAATCTATACCATTAGATCAAAAATGATGGATGGTAGAGATTTGTCCCTTGATATGTATCAAAATAAGAGTATGCAATTGAATTTTCATATAAGATATCAACTACAACAACTTTTAATTGTATACAAAAATATTTCTTTTGTTTGTAAGAATCCATACAAATTAAACAGTTATTTATTTATATATTTTCTTTGAAAGGCAACAGTAGTACTGTAGTACATAATTTCGACATAATCAACATCGTCAAAATCATACAATAAGATACGCCATATTAGATTTTTTTTATGAATACAACATTTGTTTGTCTCACGTACAAAAGCGACACAGAATTTATAAAATACGTAGTAGTATTCAAACAGAATGCAGGCCAACGTCTTATTACTATATTATAAACTCACAATCTTTTTCTTGCATAAGTTGACCACCTCTAGATCGTTTTCTCATCCAACAATGGAACCATCAGAACAACCTCCAACAGAAGCCTCAGACGACCCGAAACCACCTTCCGAAGAACAACAACAACCTAGCACACCCCAAACGCCGAGATCATACGAATGCAATTTTTGCAAACGAGGTTTCACCAATGCACAAGCACTAGGAGGTCATATGAACATCCATCGTAAAGACAAAGGCAAGAACAAACACTCATTATCTTCCTCAACTAGTTTATCACCAAATGTTGTCGTGGAATCGCCTTCTGCCACTCGTCCACGACTAAGTCCCACCACTGGTACAGCCACTAGTCCTTTTTCGATATCTCATCATGGGAATTGGATTTCTGTCCCTCCACAAGATGAAAAAGCACCACTTCCATTTGTTGGCCATCACGAGGCTCCAAGAAATGTTCCACAACAGGATAATCCTCCTGAACCTGAACCGAAACCTGAAGTAGACCTCGAGCTAAGGTTGGGACATATCGAACCACAGGAGCCAGAATCGTCGTCCGAAAACAAGACTACAACTACAAGGAAATTCTTCTGACTGATTCAAAACTAATCCTCATGTTGGTATTTGTTTATTAATGTTGACTTGGTATTAAATTTCTAATCATTTTCTTATTCTTTTGTGGATTTGTTATACAAAAAGCCAAGAAACCTTTCTTATTGTTTAGGGTTTCTTTTTGGATTTGTTTTTTTCGTTTTTGAATTCATTCTTTTGTTAATATTGGACGATTTACCTTGTTCTTATTCATCAATGCAATATATTTTTAATTGTTAAATAATTATTTCTTGTAATTTTTTCGTGCCTTTTATCGATGCATCCACTGTGTTTGTTAATTGCATTCTTTTGGATTGTTTAGATTCTGTTGTGCATGGTTGTATTAAAAATACCATGCTTGAGTATTATTTGATTCGTTAACGAATGATGTCATATAATGGTTGTTACTCGTGTCACATACTTCGACTCTTTCTAAATAGAAACCAACATATCTTTACTACTTATAAAATAAAAAGTGTATATGTTTATTTGTGAGAGTTAAAATGAATTAAAACTATGTAAAGTGTTTTACCTAAATCAATACTTTGTTACAATAATGGCAAGTTTTAAATATCCCTAGTTAAAATTGATACGAGTAATAACATACACCACTAAATTGATAATTTAATTTTTTTTTAATCCACAAACTTTTTTCATTTTTCATTTATAATCACAATTTTTTTTTTATCTCGCAATAACTATAAAATAAACTCGTAAGTGTGGCATCAAGGGTCACGCCAAAACACAAGTTTGTAAATATATT
Organism: Artemisia annua; assembly: GCA_014162995.1. Taxonomy (NCBI): domain Eukaryota; kingdom Viridiplantae; phylum Streptophyta; class Magnoliopsida; order Asterales; family Asteraceae; genus Artemisia; species Artemisia annua. The sequence goes on along the minus strand of LBNU01021498.1, from coordinate 8,707 downwards.
TATTTAACGCTATACATTATCGGTTTGTGCATATATTCGTCATAACCAAAGTAAAGTTCTAATATCATATAAAATAACTTAGAATGCTCTGCACGTATATTTATATTAGTTGCATAATCGCACCATGCGATCATCATCTGGAGGTACTTTACGCCACCCGTAATTGATACAATGCAGTCAGTTGTTGTAGAACAATTATGAGTTACCATCTTGACTCCACATGATCATCTCTTACAACAGGGACATAACTACAACCAAATATGATCAGGTGCACAAATTTTTGGAACCGTAGTATAGAAACAGAACTTCGCAAATATATTTATTTACCGTTATACATCGTTGCTTTGTGCATGTATTCGTCAAAACCAATGTAAACTTCTAATATCATATAAAAAACTTAGAATGCTCTGCACATATATTTATATTAGTTGCATAATCGCACCATGCGATCATCATCTGGAGGTACTTTACGTCACTCGTAATTGATACAATGCAGTCAGTTGTGTAGAACGGTTTCGAGTTACCGTCTCGACTCCGCATGATCATCTCTTGCAACAAGGACAGAACTAGGACCAAATATGATCGGGTGTACAAATTTTCGGAATCATAATATAGAAACACATTTTGATAAATCGGGTGCATTTAAATTGCATTTAAAAAAAATTATATTTTTCAAAAATTAACATTATATCGAAAAATCCATATAAATCCCGGGCATTCACGAAAACACCTTGGTTCTGTCCCTGTATTACAATATTAGTGTGTATTCATCACCACCAAATGCTATTATCACTCTAAATGATCATTCTTATATTCTCAACTAATATCTTAGTATTTAATGAGTTTGTAAATTGCAGTTGCAATTTAATTATGATTTTAAAACATTCAATGTTTTTACGAATCACACTAAATGATAACAATGTAGATATTTAACTTTTTGCAACCTATATTCTTTTTAGTGAAAATCACATAATTTTTTTTTTATTTTGACATAACAAATATCTTTATTATATATTATCGTAACTTTTATGTGTTAGCTTAAGATATTTGTATTTTCTAAAATATTTAAGACAAATTTATAAATTATTTGTATAGGTACAAGCAGGTACCCGTACGTTGTGACGGCAAGTATCATGTAATAAAAATTTAAGGTGACTAATATTTTCTGATCATATATTTTTTGTGACGAATGCGGATAGCGTTAATTATGAAATTAATAGGTACTCGACCATTGTTTTTTATGATTATAAATGTTACAAGAGGCCTTTGTAAAAAAGAAAACATGAAGATGAGAAAGATGACATAAACGACGATAAAGAAAAAAATATAAAACATATTGACATTACGTTTAAAATAGAGAGAATTGCAAAAATCGTCCTTAAAGTTTGGCCAAATTGCACGTTTCATCCCCGATGTTTGAAAAGTGCAAGGATCGTCCCTGTGGAGAAAACTTTGGTGCAAATATCGTCCCCACAGGGACGATACTTGCACCAAAGGTTTCCCCAAAAAGGACGATATTTGCACCAAAGTTTTCTCCGCAGGGACGATCCTTGCACTTTCCAAACATCAGGGACGAAACGTGCAATTTGGCCAAACTTTAAGGACGATTTTTGCAATTCTCTCTTTAAAATATTAAAGTAGTTAAAGGGTAATTACCCTTTGGTTAAAATAAGTGATTGTAAAAGTAGAAAACATATGATTGATTTGTATTATGTCAAATAATGACGACCATATTAGTTAGTAGCTTTCATTATTTGTTTTATTAGTTGTAGTTTTCGTATAGGGGCGTTTTATCGGTTACATTAACTGTGAGTATTTAAGACATAATTATATAATAAGTTAGTGTGTATAATTAATATTTTGACACTTTCTATTTTAAAAATGTCTCAAATATTTTATAATGTATTATAGATAAGATGTATATAAACACTCTCGGTCCGGTTGGGATGATGATCAAGAATAAGGCTGAACTTTTTATTTATACAATGTATTTCAACTTAAGTTACATGGGCATATAGTAATTGGGTTTGTTTCGACTAAAATCTCTTGTTTCGTCGAACCATGTGTGGCATGATTGGATCTTTGACACAAACTACGCTCTTACGAACGTATTATAATCTTCTTTTTTATTTTTTTTTTATTTTTTTTCTCTCTCTCTCTCTCTAGCACCTTTAATGTTTGTGTTTATGAAATCACCTTTAAAATATTGCAAATGTTGTAAACTCATGAGCATACATTCATAAAACAGAACGAAAATGCCTGTCTCAGTGTACTCTCTAATTCCAGAAAAAGAGAATTTGAAATGTAATGTACACTACAATGCCACATACTTTTAAAAATTATAAAAAAGCATTGCTAAAGCCTCCTACATTATTCTCTTACTAATCCTCCTACACACATAATAATATTATATATTTTTTCTCACTCATTCTCTTTCTGCATCAAAACCGTCAGGTTCGACACTTATCAGAATCCTGTAAGTAGTATGATAAGTAGAACAATTTTCCATTATAAAAAGTCTTATCGATCAAAATCACTTCATACTTCTTTCAGTCGAGTTTCAATAGACTGATCTATAACAGCTTATTTTAAGTAAAATCAGCTAAGTTATAGCTGTTTAGACAGCTTAACGGAAATAACTATTGTTTCGATAGCTGCCACTTGGAGTGCATGCAAGAATATGCTAGACAAGTTCTACGTAATGGACTGGCAACATGAGGCACTTTACTGGAATTGCCATGAGTTGATGCGCGTATATGTCTTTTTAAATTCAACTTGTTTAGGTTCTTGTTTATTTGAGTATCTTAACTAATTATTTGGAAAATTAGTAAGTGAATCAAAACTAGCTTTTTTATTGACTGATATTTTGCGTCTCGACATATGTTTTCGCATATTAAAAAACAATAATAATAGAGCAACTTAGATATTTTCGGAACAACAAATTTTATTTAAACTACTCGTAGTAAAGTAGTTACAGAAGAGTGATAGAGACTAATTTGAAATACCATCTCTCCAGAAAATAGATAAGGGCACGGGCAATGGGAAGCGGCATGGTGAGAAGCGGCATGGTGAGGCATGAGCCCATGCCGAGCGGCAACACCGCCGCCACCTATTCGGCATGGGTTCGACATGGTTGTCTTCAGCAAACATTGCCGTTGAGGCATGGAGTATGGAGACAAAAAAGTAGCCGTTGGAACATTTAAAAAAAAAAAAAATCCCTTTATAAATAACCATTTCCAATTCATATTTTTAACCACTTCCAATTCACATTACCACTTCCTTTCAACTAATACTTTTAAAAAAATTAAGCATGGATCCAAAGAAATCAAAAGGTGTTTCAACCTCATCCAAAGGTCGTGGACGGGTCTCTTGATCACAACCCGTTCGTCCGCAAGTTCAATCACAACCCGTTCGTTCGCAAGTTCAATCGCCCTACTATCCCCAAATGAGTCCTCAACCCTACTATCCCCAACCTCCACCGGTGAATCCACAATTCCATCAACGCCAATATTATACCCAACCTCCACCAATGAATCCAAGCCAATACAATATATCAATGACAAGTGAGTTCGACCCGTTCAATGACTTCCGTGAAAGTCCTTCGCGGCGTGAACCAAGTGTCGAACGAGAACTACATGATGACGAGGATGATGATGTCGATTTTGTTCCCGAAACGCAACCACAAACTCAAATCAGTATAATTTATTTGTTATATTATTATTTGCTATACTTGTTATAATTTTATTTGTTATATTATTATTTGCTATGCTTGTTATAATTTTATTTGTTATAATTTATTTGTTATACTGTTATTTGATATATGATGTAGATGATGAAGATGTTCAAGAAAACTACGATGTTCGAAAAAGAAAATAATCGAATAAAGCGGGAAAAAAAAATGGACGTCGGCCGAAGAGGTGGCTTTGGCAAAAGCGTGGGTTCATATTTCGACATGTCCAAAAGTCGGGAATGAACAAAGTAGAGATAGTTTTTGAAAAAGAATTCTAGAACATTTTAAGAAAAACGTGAAAGATACTACTCGAAGTCATCATAGCTTGAACACAAAGTGGCAAAATATGAATGCCGCCATGGGTGTCTTTAACGGGCTATTCATCCAACAAGTAATTTTTAAACTCTATACTTGTATTAATTTATATACTTGTATTAATTTATATACTCTTACTTTTATAATTGTAGAAGCGTCTTCGTGAGAGTGGTTGTAGTGATGTTAACATCATGAAAAATGCCTTGGCCGATTATGATAAGAAAACAAAGGGCAAGACTTTTAGTCATATTGAAGCATGGGAGGTTGTTAGGCAAGAATACAAATGGTTGGAACAACCATGTGTGGGTCAAGCATCTTCGGCATCTAATTTCGACAAACGAAGAAAGTCGTCAGAATCTAGCTACTACGAGTCGGGAAGCTATGACAATGTTGAGACTGTTATTCCGGATCTGAATGACGACACAACTCCTACACAGAAAAGAAAAGGCAAAAAGACCGATAGCGAGTCATCGACAAAGGAAAGTGTTGTTGCGAGCTTCGACACCTACACGGCAAGGAAAACACAACTATTGGAGACGGTGGTGGAGAAAAAAATTACAAAGGATGAATTGGCCGAAAAGTTGTTGGCGGCACAAATCCGTAGTGTTGAAGAAAATGCTTTGTTTCGGGCAATGAAGTTCTACAACCAACCGCATGATCACATAACCGACCCGAATATGCTAGAGTTCACTCTTACCAAAAAACGTGAGCTTGCGGAGAAATATGGATAGAGTTGCGATTTTTAGATTTGTATTCTCGATGATTAGTGGTTTCCTTTTTTTTTTTCTNGGTGGTGGAGAAAAAAATTACAAAGGATGAATTGGCCGAAAAGTTGTTGGCGGCACAAATCCGTAGTGTTGAAGAAAATGCTTTGTTTCGGGCAATGAAGTTCTACAACCAACCGCATGATCACATAACCGACCCGAATATGCTAGAGTTCACTCTTACCAAAAAACGTGAGCTTGCGGAGAAATATGGATAGAGTTGCGATTTTTAGATTTGTATTCTCGATGATTAGTGGTTTCCTTTTTTTTTTTCTAAGTATTATGTAATTTTCTTTTAATTATTAATGAAATATTTATGTTTTTATTAAATTGTTTAATATAATTATGAATATAAAAAATAAAAAAAATAAAATTAGGTGAGACATGTGATCATGGTTGCCACTAAAAAAGTATGGTGAGGCATGAAAGAGGCATGAATGAGGCGGAATGATATTATTAGTGGGTGGTGAGGCATGGGATCATGACTGCCACCCCCTAAGAGATGATTTGAAGGTTTTTTGAGCGGGCAAGATTAAAAAAAAATTAAAAAAAGGAAAAACTACTAAAGAAACTGAACTTTTAAACAATTTTTTCTTCATAGTAAACTCAATGCAACAATTATACTATATAACATTGGTTGGTTTGAGGAGCCGATACTGTTTTGAAAACGCCGACTTGGAGGTCCGCTTGAAGGAATGGGCCAACTTGGGTGCACTGTGGAGCCAGGGCTTGAGGCGACACTGTTCACACGCTGAGCCGAGCCGGCGGCTTAAAGTGATTAAAATATGTTAGGTGGGTTCTTCTCTTAGCTGGCACTTAGTTAATGGGTTCGCTGCATGTTGCAAACTTGTGTTCCTCTGCTGTTTAGTTTGCTAATCACATACATTTGTGATATCCGGTTTGTTTGTTTCCATACTTTTCTTTCTAAACACACATGGTGGTTGTTGTTGGGTTACATTTGAGAGAACGGTGGGTGTTTAGGGTTTTGGTGTTGCAATAATCACTATTGAGATTTCATTGTCGTCTAATTCGTTGATATAAGGTATTTAGCTTCCTTTTTAGTTTGTAGATTTTTGTATGTGTTTGTATTTGTTTAATCTTTGTTGTAAATCTGATATCTGATAATGAGTGTTGATTTAAATGCTTTGTTAAGAGTTGTGTTTTATTTGGTTGTGACAGTGAGTGCTAATTTCAATGAAGTTGTGTTGTTTACCTAATACAGTATCTAAATCAAGCCATTAATATTTTGGTGTAACTATTGATACATTGCTCTTTTTTGTATTCAGAACATGCAACATATGTTTGGGTGATCAGGATAGAAGAACTCGTTATAAAGTTCGTATATGATGTTTGAGGTATGTTGCTCATTGATTATTTGTTTTTTTGGCTGGATATATGCGTTTTTGTTTCTTTCAATATTTAGTGTATTTATTTTGTTGTAGGAAGTATGCTAAGAACTTGTTCCTAAGATCCTCAAAGCTATCAATGCTCTCGGGTGGAAGTTCATCAAACCACAGTCGGGCCACTTCCATGAGGGTCGAGTTGAACACGTGGGCATAGGTTATCTTTCAACCCTAGCCGCAGTTGTAAAATTTTTAAGATGATCTTTCGGGTCTCTTGCCCCGTCGTATGTTTTCTCATTCACGACATTCAAACTCTTTTTGGGAAAACAAATTCGTTAATGAGCCTTGTGAACAACGTAGGGATGAGCACGGTACCGGTACCGGTACCGTACCGATCCCGTACCGAATTAGTGATACCGATTTTTTCCCGAGCATAATTAGTGGTACCGGTACCGTACCGAACGGGATTCGGATACCGGTACCGGTACCGGTATCGGTACCGGTACCGGGAAATCGGGATTTTCCCTTTTTTTTTCGGGAATTTCCCGATTTGGTACCGGTCCCGTACCGAATTAGTGGTACCGATTTTTTTTGGCCTTATTTAGTAGTCTCGGTACCGTACCGTATATCGGGACTCGGTACCGTTTCGGTACGGGACCGGTACGGTTCCGGGATCGGTTCGAAATGCTCATCCCTAGAACAACGTATTAGACTCCCAGTTGTATGGTAAGGATAACTCATCCTGTGCTGTTTCTGAAGACTTTCAGGATTTTGTTTTCCAATGCCTCCGTTCGACGTTATTGTCACTTTTACATGATGTTTTTCTTCTTTTTCCCTTAAAAGTTTCTTTTTCCGGATAAAAATAGTTCCGCTTTATTTCCCTCTGTCGGGCATTAAATATGTTATATAACTTCTTATAAGTTCCTAGCTTCTGTCTTTAGGTGCTCTTGTCTTTTTACTCCCAAGCGAGAGAAAACACTTCTCGACCTTGAAAATCTTGGTGATGGGGATCTTATGCGCTTCCCTTGTGAACTACGAGACTCGAACCATAATCTAGAGAATACACTCCTAAACTGTCACCAGTTGGTGTTCAAGATGTTGCTCTCCCTTTGTCTATTTTTTTTTCTTTTTCCTCTTGGATCCCTGGGGATCCTGGTGTTGGGATGTTTTTTGGGTTTCTTGCTCGGTACTTTCACCATAGCTTACCCGGCTTCGGACGTTGTAGGATACTCATAAACTTAAACACGTTTGGTTTTGCGTTTTATGGATCAACTATGGATGAAATTGTAGAGACAAGTTAGAGAGAGAAAGTGGGAGACTTCTTTAGAGAAATTGTGATATATTAGATTAATGTGTGTGAAGTTCCAACCCTCACCCTTGCAAGGTGAGGGGTATTTATAGTTACAACTTAATAAACGCCTCTACTAGGCTGTGGATCGAGCTGACAGTGGGTAAAGACCCGACTCGACTCCACAAAGACTAACTAGTACTGATCTACGTTATAACTAATATGATAAATACTACGAGCTACATGATGCCAAACAATACTCGGGGTGACCGAGTCTTCTATATAAAAAACATATTCCTAACAGTCTCCCCCTAAGGGAGGTCACCCCGGAAATTAAAACATTAAACATTGAGGTCTAGAAACTAAATCATTGTCGATATCTTTGTAGCTCGTAGCCTTTGATTCTTCATTTTCATGAACTTTGTGCTTTCAGCAGTGGACTCTAGATGACTTGTTTAATGAGTTGGATGATCTTTGACATGACTTCATCATCCAAATGAGTATCTATAAGTCATCTTTGAGTAGTATCGTCTCCATGTGTTTTGAACGTCATTGTGTTGGCATGCTCACACTTTGCAGGATCATGATCTTCTTCATCAGAGTTGTGGAAGCATAGTTGAAGCCCATTCAATGATCATGATTACTTAGAATTTGACGTTGAAGTGTGAGCATGAGGTTATGGAACGACATCTTTTCTGCAATCAGTAACAACCGCCAAAAGTTCCTGCATAAGACAGTTAGCAATAAAACGTCCGGTACTTACAGGTTTGGAATCAGAGATCGTCAACAGCATAGTGTGAAGACTCCTTCTGACCCTTACCAAGGCCGTTCCCAATCGGATACCCCGAAAGGGGCTTTCACTGATATACCGAAGTATATCAACGATTAGGTGAGTCGTTGGAGATCACCCCACGACTGTAGACCGTTTTGAAACCGCCGCGATCACTAAGCGTAACCCACAAGGAGTTACTGAAGCGACCTGCTTTCAGGGCTGTTTGATGTTGACCCTGGCAGGAATTTCCACTCAATCACTGGGAGATACTTATGTATATACCCTCATAAGTGTTCTTGGTAGATTGCTAAGATCTGTGAAGGACTCAAAATATTACAACTGGTGTCCATAATGTTGAACAACCAGTGTAGAAGGATTAAGTGTTCCTATGAGATCTTTTGATGCATCTTGTAGCTCTAGACTCAATAAGTGCAATTTGGTTATCCTATGCGGAGACTAGGGAGAGGTCTCTGATGCGTAGGGATTGCTTACGCA